>VZTG01003874.1:293625-349981 GCA_013397845.1 Melanocharis versteri
TATTTTTTAACGCGGACTGATTTCCGCCGGTCCCTCTCAGAAGGGTTTTGGGTTTGGGTTTTTCCCTCCGGCAGGCGCGGAGGGAGGGGTGGCTGCTCCGGGCAGGGGGATGCAAAGTTGAAATGCCGGGAGGAAAACAAGTCTCGATTTGAGCCTCAGAGAGGAGCAAATCTCTCACCGTGAGTCAAAATGCATCAAAATCCCCCCCCCCCCTTTTACCCCCGAGTTTGTTTTTAATTCTCCCCCCTCCCGTTGNTGCGGGTGGGGGAGGCCGGGGGCTGCTGGGCTTTAACGCTCATTCAAAGTCTTTGTTAACATTTGCTTTTTCCAGCTGCAAGAAACTTTCCTTCTTCGGGATTTATTGTGCCTGGATGGGTTTATCGAAGCAGGGGGTGGTGTTGGGAGGAGGGGGGCGAGCGTGGAGCTCAACAGATCAAAATAGTTCAGAATAATTCACTTTCCGTTCTTCATCCCGAGGAGCCTTTTGCAAAGGCAGAAGTTGGCAGTACCGAGAGAAGGCGATTTTTGAAGCCACAGATGTTGTCTTTCCCTTTGTAAAGGGTCTGATTACAGGGCAAGTTAATATGCAGTCTCGTCCCTGAAGATTTTTGTCCACACTTTCCTGCCACATCCAGCTCCTTTCTATCCAGTTAGATTAGCTCAGCCCCATTCAATGCATATCTGCCGATCATTTGGCTATAAACGCATTAATTATATCTCATTGCTTACATACGGCTTTGTAACGGTATTTTATTGATTGAAAATGACCCTGAGAGTGTGCAGTGAATTGGGGGAGCTTTATTTAAAGCTCCAACAACATTTCTATGTACAGTGCTTCATTTTCTCAGGCACGTAAAAACCCCTCCAATTCACTGTTGGGGGGAAAACGCAGGCTTCGTATTTTTTAACCTTATTTATGTAATGAATCCTAAAAATCGACTGTATTCTAGCACACATTGAATTGATATGTAAAGGGACCTGTAACATCTCCTGGGCAATTAGTTGAATCTGCAACACTGATTCCATAAATATCAGCTAACTTTTTATTTTATGGTTTATTAGAAAGCAGAAGAAACTTTCTGAATTGTGTTACTTTTTACTCAAAGGGAAACTGAGAGTTACTCAATGGGGTCTGGAGAGAGTACAGATGTTTGGAGAGGAGGAAAAGGCTGCTCATGCAAAAGCATTTCCTAGCAGCATTCAGAGACTGGTAGAGATTTAGGAGATGGTGTGTATGTTGTCAGCACATGGTTTTATTACGAATTGTGCCCTTTAGCCCTAAAGTGTGTCTATGTAACAGCAGATCATGGAGTTAAAACCTGCTCATTTCAGTCCTTTTCTGATGCTGTATTTCAGGGAATAGGAGGATGGTTGTATCTCTAGAAGAAAGTTGCTTCCATCACATCAAAGCAAAGCAGTGGTTGTGAGGAAAGCACCACTCTCCTCAGTCACACTACCACCCACTGACACCTTCCCAGAGGTTTGGAAGGGCTCAGCCTGGTTCAAGCCACACAAAAAAACAATTACACTTGGTTATCTGGAGATGTAGTGGAGGCACCTTGACACATTTTCAACATGGGGAAATTGAGTAAGAATTGCCACAGAGTTTGGGGACAGCAGCTTTTACTTGTAATTGTTTTTGCTAAAGTTCAAGAGTAATGCAAAAAGAACACACCCTTACCACAAAATAAACCCCATCCTCAGTCTGTGGGTCTAAAAGTAAAAGGTAACCAGAAGAACAGCCAAGGCCATGCACCCTTATTATGAATGGCATCAGCTCTACTGTTGTGAGGCCATTGCCTGACATAAATTATTCTGCAGAAGTTTCCAATGTCAGATTTTTTTCCCTAATACCTGTTTTAATGTTGGAGATGTTAATGGTATTTTCCTTCTAGTTCCAGAGTCCACCATGAAGAGATTCCTGGTGCTTTGTGACTGCCTCTGGGCCTGGAGCCTCCTTCTGAATGCACTGACTGAAAGAAGGTGGGGAGATATTTTTTAATGCACCGACATATTTTAGGAACCTTTAAATTAATGTAGCAGCGTAAGACAAATACTGCATGGGCTGCACTACCACTGAGTGTGTTGGGGAAAATTAATCGCTGTTGAAGTCCTAGCTAAATCAAAGGGAAGTTTAAAGAAAACTATAATTTGTTTGCATGAAACTTTTTTGTTCAATATGGTGAATAAGCAAAAGCTTTTTGAAACAAATCGAAACTAAACTACCTCTTGAACACCCGTGCGATTTTTTCTGTTCTTATATAATGACTACTCAGAAATACAATTTTCTTCAGAGAGGAAAAAAGTATAATGAAGGGTTTTTTTTAATTTCATTTAAGTGCTTTCAGTAACTTTGTTGTGCCTTCAAGCAGAGGCATAATTTAACTTCTTTGTTGGTCAAGACTGTGTGCTAACTTAGTAGTTGTATTGAAAATCTGAAGTAGACCTTCCTGGTGAAGGGAGACTGCTTGCATGAAGAAGAATTTGTACGCTCAAAGCCCAGTTATGTTTGAAAAACCATTCTGCACTGAGTATTTGTGGAACATTCATTGAAATCATAATCTAAAAATAACGTTAGTATTAAGAACAATTTCTAATCATACAACACCTCATCAAATAGCTAGTGGCTTAACTAAAGACTATAAAGCATTTTGGGATATGCTTGAAGTACTGTCTGCAATTCAAAATTCAGGGAAGACATTTAAGAAGACTCTCAGATATATTTTTGTATTATAAAAAACGTTGATGTGCTTGTCAATGATGTTACCTAATGACTAGAAAGCAGTAGAATATTTTTGTTGTCAGTAGTGATCCCTAAAAGACCTATTTGTGCTTTAATCTCCACAGTACCTTCTTAGGCATTCACAGTTCTAGAGGAACTTATTTTCTGACTGCCTTGAAGATTTTAAATTTGTGCGGAGTGGGCAATGGGCAAAGGTTCATCTGCACAAGCATTTCCTTTAAAAAAAAGTAAAAATAAGAGTGGGTGATTCATGTAACAGCTGCTGTATCAAATAATGTTTTAGAAACAATACCTGTATTTTTATAATACATTAAGGCAAGATTTGAAGAATTCCTGAAGTGCTTCATCTGACCTAACTAGAGAATTTTGTGAAAACATATTTATTCTATAGATATGTGCACATATATCTATGCACATACGTTTATTGTAGCTGTAATGGGTGCATGTGCATTCTAAATGTGAGAATTAAAACGCATTGGACCAGAGTTTAAAAATCTGATTGTGTGTCAGGATTATAATGACCTGTAGATGGAGTCCGTGCACAGTTTTTTATGAGACTGGGGTTTAATGTGGAAACACAATTGCATGTAGTAATTTTTTCCTCAAAATGTACCCACCTTACACGAAGTAGATCTGGGTTTAAAGCCATTTTGTCGTTGTTAGTTGCCTTGCTTTCCCTCTGGAGTGCTGTTAATGCTTTATGATAAAAAATGGTTGATAAATTAGACAAAGTGTCTGTGATACAGAAAGACAGTCTTCCCATGTCACTCCTGTTATCATAAAAAAGCCCAGCAATAGGACTATTTTGATATGTGTGTTTTGAATGAAAAATCACAGTCCCTCTGCAGTTACAGTCTACTCCATATGTGCACAAATATTCAGAATCTTCCTGTTGTGACCATATGTCACTTAAACCCAGACCTCATGGTGCTTTTTACCTTTGCTAAAATGGTGGGAATAACAGGTGAGGGCACTGACAAATGTGACTTCCAGCATGGAAGCAGGGACGCTGTATCCGACTGCACTGCCTTCAGCCCATCTTCCTGATGCCTCCTCACAAATATACTCATTTATTTACCATTAACATTTCTGAAGTGTTTTTGTATCCTTTTTCCACCTTAATAATGATGACCTTCTGCTATCCTTGAGATATGTATGAAGAGCAGCTTTTTTTTTTGATAATGAGTGTTAATATAAAATTTAATCCACTGAAAGTCTTGTGTTGAAATTCTGGGGAAGGTGTATGAGGAAAAATCCTCTAAAAGATAAAATGTTTGCTAGAGACAGCAGGAGAACTTGTTATTTGGTAACATAGAGGAAGCATAAAAAATATAATGACTTAAAATTCAATTGTAGGTATGATCAATAAATATAAATTACCTATTTTTTTAATAAGTGAAGTTGTATGATATGGCTAGAGGAAATTCATAGTATTTTTTAAAAACTGTTAGGTGTTTTGCCTTTTCATTAGAAATAATTATTTATATGCATTAAAACATCACACCCTGTGGAAATAAACCAAAAATTATTAAAACTTCCGTGGATGTCAGTCCGGAAACTGATTTAAATTTTTAGTGTTGAATACTCAAACCTGTGCTGCAAAATAAACTTGGAAGCTTTTCCAGAGTACCTATATTCAGGGTACCCTTCCTCCTTCTCTCTGTATTTGATCCAAGTGGAATGTAAGCGTGCGATACACCAAGGATGTCTGACTGATGCAGCTCACAGAAAAACCATTTCATAGGTATTTTGACAGAACCTGATCACTTCATGTAACATCATATTCCTCCTGAGAGGGTCTTTAGTGGTTAGAGCAGGAAGGACTGGCAGGGCACCAAGAACCACATACCCCAAATGGGAAACAGGCTGGCTAGTGGAAGAATCACTTCTGTCACTAGACCTGATCCTAAGGAAAGTTTTTGGTGCTGCACTTTTTCTCCGGTTCAGTAGTAATGTATGCAACAAAATGATGTTTTGAAAAGCAGCACTTTTTCTTTTAGCCCTGATGACTCCACGTGTTCATAATGGAAGTCTTCCCAGCAATGAATGAAAAACTGCTACTGGGTTAGGATTTAAGACAAGTGTAATCTATGATTAAGGGAATCATCTGTGACAGGGTATTAGGTAAAGGTCTCAGATTTAAGAAAAAGGTTGATTCTGGTCATCTGCAGCAGAGAGAAACCATTAAGCCTAAGGTTTTCATTCTGATTTGTATTGATGGAAGTAAGATTTTGGTAGCTGGGTTCAAGGAGCTTTAATTTTATCCTTCTTCAATTAAAATTTCAGGACCTTTTACTGAGTTGGAGATATACATAGGGATCTGTAAGGGAAGCTTTATAGACACAACAGATTTTCATATCAATAGATGGTTTTGTTACGCATTTGAAAGGCAAAGATGGAGATATTCCTCCAAATCTAACTGGTACAGTAAAATGAGAAATAAAAGCAAAATTATATTGATCTATGAAAGTGCACACTCACTCGGTCTACTTCTATATTTAAAAAGAAGATTTCTCTATTTTTGTCAGTACTTGTGTTCTAAATTACTGTATCTTTCTTTGTATGCTAACTGTTTATAGCTATTATGAATTAAACAAACTACTCTTTGCTGACAAATGAGCATTTTCCTGAGGAAAACGCATATTAGCACATTATAAACATTAAGGATTAATGAGATAAACATTAAGGAACTGACATTCTATTTGCTCACCATTTATAGATGGGCACTGATTTTTTATTATTTTAAAATCTTTCCATTTAAGGAGAAAATGTAAATGTGCAAGAACTCTATAAAGCACTACAGTATTGTTATATAGAGGAGGTTATGTGACCATCAGTATAAGTGAGATTAAACGGATTTTGGAATTACTGCTTTCTAAGGTTATTGCTGGATTACTGTTTTTCAGTGTTAACTGTTGTGTATTTCAGCTATGGACAAACCTCATCACAGGATGAACTTAAAGACAACACCACAGTGTTCACCAGAATATTGGATCGTCTTCTGGATGGCTATGACAACCGCTTGAGACCGGGACTGGGAGGTGTGTTGTATTATGATTTTCAATGTTACACGCTGGATAAAAACTCAGTTAAAACATTATTATTTTTTCCATAATATATTTGTTTAAATTCTGTTTATATATACACATAAAGTAATGCTGATATATAGCTTTTTTTCCCAAAAGCCATGCCTTCCCTGTCCTTCACAGACTTGGTTTTCTCACATTTATACCCAAAAGAAGAAGAAAATGGTTCACAATTCAAGAAGACCTCTGAATGGGTAGTAAAACTTTGAATGTATAAAGAATAAAAGATAAAAAAAAATACAACCTGTGACCTGAGAAATGACAAGCTGATGAATGAGGCCTAAATAGCCCATATATCTATGACTATTTTCATAAGCAGATTTGTCTTTTTAAAAGTGAAAGTATCAATCTACCCTAGTAGATTGTCTCAGAGAAGTTTGTAAGATTTCTTTTCTACTTAGGTATGTAAGGATTTGTTTCTGTAACATTTTTTCTTCACAGCATGGTAAAAATATCTTTCTTCTGCTCTTGGTGCTGAATCTTGGTGCATAAAACCACATAGCAATTATGTCTTTGTAAAAACATTGTTACAAAGCCTGGTCTTCATCAGCTTCTCTGTGTTCACTGTTTGATTTGTTCTACTGTGACATGATCCCAAAATTGGATCTTAAAAGCTTACTGTTCACAAACATGGAAATTCTAAATGGACAAGCACATATCTATTCTTTCCAGTGCGTGGAAAGGTTGGCTTTACTTCTTTCAGATATCTTTTTTCTTTTTTCCTCTTGGACTCTTCAGGTAAAATAGAACAGAGCAACCCACCCCACGAAGTATAGTTCAGACTGTTTTCCTATAATCACTCTCACAAAAAATATTACATTAAGAATTCTTATATCGTCTCCTGTGGATGAAACAGAAGTAATTAAGCGTAAGGTTATTCTTTGGTTTGAAGCTACCATCTTGCAACTGTTCTTGAATTGTGAGTCAGGCTCTTCCATAAATTGACTTCACTGAATTTGAGGGATAGCTAAAGATAAAATTCTGTTTAAAAGGTATTAATTAACACATTTTAAAAAGTCTTGGTCTGTAAATCTTTGTGTGCAATTTCAGGTAACACAAAACAAAATAAGAGTCATTTTTTACTTTTATCTACCAATATTGTTGTTTGCTTTCTTGTGAACCCTTGACGTAGGGTAGATAAATGCTCCTTTAGTCTTTGTTTAATGGAACTGTAGAATTCAGTCAGCTATGCTATCGCAGTAAATAAAGCACAGAAGGCAATAAATAAATGAGACTCTGTAAACTGAGTCTGGTACATGTCTACAAGAAAAATCCAAGCATATGATGATTCCTTATATGAGTTTTATAGCTATTATGATTTGTTTAACAGATACTAGAAGAGAAACAAAGGGAGATGGAGGCAAAGGATTTTCTCTCACTCTCTGGATTACAATTTAGAGAACTAAGCACATCAGTATCAACTCTTATGTCTGTGTCTTTATATATATGTTTCTGAATGCAGACTTCAAAGATGTACTCATGAAAGAATCATCTGGTCCAGTTAAAATTTACTCCTGACAGAAAGGAAATTAATCTCTTCACAAAGTTAAATAGCAATCTGTATGGATTTTGAAAGCAACAATGAGTGATGGGAAATATGGGGTGGAGGGAAGGAAGGATTGGAATAGTTTCTCTGACTAAGGGTTAGAGAAGTTTAAATAATCTTTGCATCCTTCCTTTTTTGAACTATGTTGCCTGTTCCCACCTGTAACCAAGAACCTTGAATATCCAATTTTCCTCCTGCACAGTATACTATATTTTCACAGTGTCAGTTCAGCAAATTTCTCTCTTGTTTGTCAGCTTTGAACACTAGAAGTAAGAGTACTGTGGCTTTAAAAAAAAAAATCTCACATCTGATTAAATTGTGGGCAGTAAATTAATGTTTGAAATCAAGTATAGTAAGAAGCAGATATACTTTTTTGACTATTGAATAAGGTATTATTCAAAAGATTAAATTAAAGATTTCAAAAACTAGGGACAAATACTTAGGCTGATGTTTTCAGTCCTGGTAGCAACTTACAATAAAGGGAGTGCTCAGGAATTTGGAAATTCACATCTTCAAAACCTTCTTCCTAAGCTATCTGAATCTGAGTGAAGCACCTCAGGATGACTCAAATTTTGACCGTTACTGGAAATTTTAAAATGTATGGAAAAGCAGTGGTTTCATTTTTCTTCCCAACATCAGTGATGGCTTCTTGTTAAATATTTTGATCAGAACACAATTTTTATCCACTCTGAAGCAAAAGTTAAGAAATTACCAATGTAACAGTGTTTTTAGATATGTAGAATTAGCTCTCAAACTCATTCCTTCCATATTAGCTGTGATGTAGCTATCGGAGAATTTAAGAGACCAGAGACCCTCATTATATATTATGTTGATAAATTTTATGCTGTTAGGCACAGTGTAAATCTGTGTATCACCGAGTACACTATAGCACTCGTCCAATCATCCAAAACTGTCTATTCTCTTCTTTCTATGCCTTCTGAGAAACAGCAGATGAGGTAAAACAATGCGTGGTGCAGTTACTTTGTCTTACAGAAAAGGGCACATTGCAGAAAACTCGGGTTATCCCGGTACGACCTCTCCTCCTGTAGTGCAGTTTTTCAAATCTATACACCTACAGAAACAGAATTGTGTACATGAACAAAAACAGAAAAGAGACCAATTTCTCTTTCTCACCTATGGAATAAAAGGTAGATGATAGTTTCTTCAGTAAGATTATTTGTTTCTCCTTCCTTGCCATTATGTGTATGCATGGAGAATTCCGTGATGAAAAGCTATCTTTAGTTACTGAAAAATTGTAATGAATTGTGAACAGGGTTTGATCTTGATCTTGGCTCCACTTATTTAGAGGAGTAAATTCATCCTTTTTGAAATAAACACCAAGATATTTCTCAGTCCCAAGTTTGCAAACATCCTGATGGTGTGGTGAACAGTTTCACTGTTTGGTTGTAGTATTCTGGTGTGGCCGATGAGGCACCATGAAGCCAAGAACAACCTTCTGGAGAGATCTCATTACAAAGATGCATTGTCGGAGCTATACAATATATTCATGGGAAAGCCAGGGTAAAAGGTGGAGCATTAAGATAATGAAAAAATTAGAGGTGTTGAATTTTGAATCGCTCTTTGAGCATGCATAGAATAAGTGCTAGATTAAAATTAACTCCACCCTTGCCTTTTTTATATCTTCTTTTGAGGTATTACTTCAAAAGGTATTACTAAAAATCATATAAGCTCCATAAAGAGTATGGGAATGGAAATTATCATCAGATAACCCAATAAGGCCGTATCTGAAATTAAATGAGAATCTCTGAGCATTTTGCCATTAAACAAGGGGGAAAGAAAGAATTATTTATCATTAACCAAAATATTTAACAATGGAGTTGGTGACCCACAGGGAAAAATTATAGTGATTGAATATGCTTGTTATCCAAAAAATGGCATCGTTGATAAAATTAATCTGATTCTTTTTCAAAAGAGCATGCAACACCATATTATGCATTAGCACATTTGCACTTCTTATCAATAATTATTGATATAAATTATGTTATTTACTTGTTTTGCCTCCTTCATATGTGGGCTTAGTCACTTAGTCAGACACTGCTAGGAAATAGCATCTGTTGTACCCATCTATAAACACGAACAAATTTAGTTATTAATGCATGGAAAATAGAACTTCCAAAATGAATGTAAAAATGTTGTGAATGATACTAGAGGACACCTATTGACTCTATGAGAGGATAATAATTTACAAAAAATGAGGAGGAGGATTTGCAGAGAGTAACATACTGAAGCAGAAAAGAAGAAATCATGTCAGACATTAGGGAAAAAAACCTGAGGGAAGGCATTGAGGTATTGGCATAATTTTCTGTGGAAACTACCTGGACTGTAGAACTAGAGGTGATCAAAAATGGCCTAAATAATAAAGATGCTGATCTCTATTCAAATACACATTCCTGAAAAGAATGAAGGATCAAATAGTACTGGGAAGGAGTGAAAGAAGCAAAATTCTCTTCAGTGTGTAGTGACCTCTCTTAATAAAGCACTGTGTCTAGACTGGGAGTTAAAAGAATTGAAGAGCAATGAAAAAGGGTGGAAAAAATAAGTTCCTCAGGTAAATGGGTATGCCAATCCCTTTTGTTCAAGGTTGTCTTCATGTGGGGCGTAGAGATGGATTGCCACCACAGCAGGTTTGAAATGCCACAGTGGAGACAGGGAAGACTTGCTTCAGGGCAGGTTGTATTTGGTGATGAGATTCATTTACGTGAAATCCGGGGCAGCTACAGATTTTCTAAGACTTTCACCTTTGCATAGCACGTCTCATCTCCCTAAAACTAAAGGATACCACATGCTCTAGGACCTTTAAAATTAGAATAATGGTAAATGTGGCTTATCCCTTTGAGACCAATTTTGTAGAAGAAAGGTTAATGCAGAACAAACAACAATGGGTTTGATTTGACAGACCCGAATCTTCCTGAATTAAATTTGGTTTTATTGTTGGGTTGAATGCCCAGTAGATCACCCCAAGTAGATTATCAGCATGAGTGTTGAGCAGAATTATACGTATTTTATGCTGTCAGTAAAAGGTATTTGTTGATGTCTCCTGTGTGATGTTTATCAAAATGGAGTGGGACTGTCCTTAAGTGGAACGTCAGTCAATCTCAGGCAATTCATTACTTCCACAGAGTGGAAGGGACTGGAAAATGAACCTCACAGTATTACGTTAATTTGATTTTAAGATTCAGTTGTATGAGAACATTATATATAAACATGATAAAATTTCCTCTTGGTTATTGAGGTCCCAATGGAAATTTTTGGATTTTAACATATCTGAGTTAATATAAAGTTTAGGGAAAATAAGGGTTTTGTTTGTATGCATAATGAAAAGTTAAACTTAAATGATTCTACTCTAAATGAAAAGACCTCACCTCTACACATTATTCTGTAAGTAAAGGAGGACCAGATGCTACACTTAACTTTGCAAAACTGAAGGGGCTGATTTTGGTCATTTTTTCCACTCTGTAGGCACCAAATTAATGTAAAGACAACTGTAAAAAGCCTTAGAAAATCCTAGGAAAATTGATTTAATACAAGAGTAGGGAGGTAGGTAGGATATGAGCCGCTTTGAGCTGTTAATTGGCATGTGCAAGTCCCAGTAAACCCAGCACAGACTGCAGTGGGTAATCACAGGACAGCTCACTCTTCTCCCTTTTGGTCTCTGCTCTAACTAAAGCAGCAGCACAAAATTCCTGTGAGTGTATTTGTTGTGGTTCTTCAGTCAAAATACTTCACAGGACACAGCTGGGCTGATTAGTCTAAATGTACACTGTACAGGTATCAAAATTCCTTTCATTCAAAGCCAGAGGAAAAGTCTCCTCCATATTAATAATTATAGCACAGACAGACATGAGACAAGCAGGAAGAACAAGTGCATTACCAAAAAATGGAATTAACTTAAACCACCAAAACATGCGATTCAAATAAGCCTTGTGCTCAAATACCAGCAGGTCATAAAGGGAAATATTTCATGTATGGTCTCTCTTGATAAATAGGCTTATTTCCTGCTGTTTAAATAAATCTGTATTTCTTATTTTGTTCTCAATTTATAATCCAGTCACAATTGTAGCAACAATGAGATCCCTGGGTGTTTAAATAAAAATATTTATCGTTAGTAATTTTGAGTTTACGCTAGTCTAGCATCATTAGCAAAACACAGTATTTGTAAACAGTAAAATTACAGTAGTTGATGTTGACTGATGCTTTCATAGCTGTATGTGGATCAATTGCCCAAAACTGTATTCCAGAGTGTCTGGGTGTGGTACTCAGCTGCTTTTTTGCTGCTCAGTAACTACTTGGACCCTGTGGTTGCCTTATAGTAAAACCAGTAAGTCATTAATAATTGCCTTACAGTTTTTTACTGCAATTGTTACATGTTCTACAGATATCCTTACATTACTTACTCCTGGTTCATGAGATAGATGTCATAGTCAAGAGACATAGTTAATGCCTCTTTAGAACTGCTGGATTTCTCTTCAGCAATCCAATCAGCTCCTGACCTGAGCCTGTTTTGGTCAATGACTAAGACTTTTCTCAGGGATATTGCGAAGGTTTTGAATACAGCTCAAGATTTGTGGTTCCTGAAAAAAAGCATTCTGAGCATTTGAAGCACAATTTTAGTCTTCCCATGGTAATCAAGATGCAAATTGAACATGGGTAACCTTGATTCTAAATATATATCTCAACTGTATGAGTAAATACATGTCCTGTGCAGGAGTGACTCACAACTTCTGAAGCACTTAACAGAGCGCAGTTGAATCATCATTAGTAAAACAGTAAACAAAAATTTCAAAAGTTCCATATTGCTTTGGAGTAGCTAATCTTTTTCTGTGTTTTGATACACTTTTTCATTGGTCTTGAAAGTGAGGTACACACCAAAGAAAAAAAAAATAATTTGGTGGTCTGTACATTGGTTTATGTGCATTTGAAGGGATTAGGTGCACTGCAAAGGTGTAACCAGTGTGAAGATAACACAATCTCTTCTGAGTTCACAATCTGAATTTTCTATTTTTCATGTGATTTATGTGCCACTTAAATTATTTTCAACATTATATAGAAATAAAAAGCATATCTTATTTTTTTCACTCCTTTGGAAATCTTCCTTCTTAGTGCAAAAGCCTTAAGTTTCCATTTTGTGTCCTCAAGTGATTTCCTTAAGCCTCAGCCTCTCCTCTGTGACTACGTCTCCCAAAGCCAGAATTGAGGATAGCACAACATGATATGCTGCTGATTCAAAGAGCACTGTGTTTGTGTAAGGCAAACCAGCTGAATAATATTAAATAGAGCCTTGCTCAGAGCTGGGACTCTTAAGGATCATCCTTTTGTGTCTGAAGAGCTTCTAGAATCATCTCTCTCCCAAAGTGCCTCAGAGGAAAGAAGACAAGCGGGATGGGGAGCAAGGATGAAAGATCTTTAAAAGCCATCTGAGATTCACTTTTCAGTATGTAAAATGCTAATAGATTTTGGGATGGTATCAGTTTCTCAGTCTTAAGAAAAGGCGATTCGGTAGCTGGAGTCCATTCAGCAATGTTTTACTGGACCCTGTGAAATGTCCATGTCCTTTTTCTGCCCACTGTTTCATACATTTCCACAGCCTCTTGAACTTTTGTGACAGTGATGTCCTTTTGAAGGACAGAATCCTTTCCTCCCAAGCCAAGTAATTGCTGAACAACCATATGTCTCTTTCAGTTCCAGAAAATCAGATTCTCACCATGAACTTCTTTAAGTCCAGAGACAATTAGACGTTAAGAAAATACTGAAATTTAAGTCAATTGAAAAGTTTGTAAACAATGAGGTCACATATTAATTCAACTGGACACCTAAGGAGGAAATTTCACCTATCCAGTGCTTTTCTCAGTAGTCACTGTACTTTGTACTCATCTCAGTCACAGATATAAAGAATAAAAATAATATTAAGCAGTTCAGCCACATCACAGTATTTTACTTTTCTTGGTTGTGAATAATACATTGGAAAAGTCATCATTTTTATGAGTCCTGAAGATTTCTTATGATACCACCTAATTTTTGCATTCATTTATTAACAGAATATGGGTCATCTACTGCATTCCTAGACCAACAGTAGAATCAGGTCTAATATTACTTCTTGATTTTTGCTGTCTCACAAAAGGACATATTTTATTGCATCTATACTAGTAATTTATATGAAACTGTTTCCATTTTTATATATTTAGAAGTGGCACACTTTATTTGAATGAAAGTGAAAGACCTGTATGAGCATTGTGGAGCAGTGATTCTCATTAGAACTTTTGCACAGATACAGAAATATGTATTGTAACTGGCTGCTTAACCCTGATTCCTTATTTTATTTCCATTCAGTCTGAATTTTCTAGTCAGATGGAACAAATCATATTTAAACAGTCCGAAGTCTTTTGAAATCAGAGGGTTGTATTAAATTAGGGGGGATTTTATTAATTATTTTACAATATTTAAATAACATTATACAAATAGCTACATACATATTTCTTAGTCTTAGGAAAAATTTTGCCTGCTGCATGTCTGCTTACTATACACTTACTATAGTGTTTTCTTTAGGATTACTTTTAATATTCCAGATTGCTCAATTTATTTATTTTTTGAAAGTTATTTCAGAAATGTTATCACTCGTTCCACATTTGAAACTTCTACCGAAATCCATATGGATGGTGAAGCACAATAGTAAATGTATTCAGACTTATGTCACCATAACTTTGGAAAGCTGATGGGGTTAGATCCACTCAACACTGCTTGGATTCCTGCCTCCAGTTGGTGTTACTCCCTGCAGCTATATTTAATTTAACAGGGTTATTTTGATATATGCCATCCTGGGTGAATATTTTGCTATGTGTGCCCTAGAAAATACCAGTATGCTCAGAAGTGACTGATCCTGTGTGTGTGTGTAGCGGGAGAGGAGAGGAAGGAGGGAAGTTAAGCCTGGGTGTTTCTCAAGGTGTGTTTTGCCAGTCTATCTACAGAAGTCAGATGTTTGATCTCTTAAGATCAACACCAGGCATCTCAGCACTTGGGACAACTAAAATTACTAGTTTCTTCTGAAATGTCCAATGTCATTGTGCCATGGAGCAAATGGACATCCTGGAAATCATAGAGGGGTCTAGCTTTATGATACAGCATATACATATAGTCTGTGTTATGCACATGTTACAGATTTCTGAAGTATTATTTATGCTAATCTATCATTGAGGCTTATAGGACTGAAGAGCTCACTTTCAGAAAACATCTACACAGATGATTTCAGTAGGGAAGTTCAGCTGATGTTTATTTGGAAAAGTTTTAACTCCTTTTTGTTTATAGAAGTAAAGGGTAATACAGCCATTTCTAACTCATACCAATGAAGTATATCCATGTTTTTATACACCATAATGTATTCTCTCTCTTTCTTTCTTCTGTATTCTTGGTCTCAATACAAAATGCGTAAGTCGCAAGCCCAGGGTTAATTATTAGAGACCTTATTTTAGCTTGCTCAGAAGCTGAGTACCCAATGAGAATATACAGTACTGTGTACAATATTCAGCACTGGTTATAGTGTCAGACAAGAAGATTTATCAGTCAAAGAATGAAAAGATATCCACAACAGCAGAACTGCAGCTGCTGTACTGTTGCATCTCAAAAAGTTCTGTGGAAAAACTGTAATAAAAAAACTGTTGCTGACAATATTGATTGTGAAATTACATCTAGAAGCAGTAAATTCTCAGGACTGTATTGCAGACCAATTTCAGAATGGCTAATCAAAGCCAATAATTTCTCTATTTATTGTGAGAATTGGTAGAGCTAATGAAGGCTATTGATAGACACTCACTGTCCTAATTTCCTGCTTCATCAGAGCGTGTAACTGAAGTGAAGACTGACATCTTCGTCACCAGTTTTGGGCCTGTTTCAGACCATGATATGGTAAGTGATGGCCTATATTTCTACAGCACTCATTTTCTCTTGTCTTTTTAATTTGGAGGATGAAAGATCTATGCAATAACTTATTTACCTCATTTAAGGCTGGGCTTTCTTTAAGCCCTTGATCTGAAAATGCCATCAGCTTTTATGTGCTACCATTCCTGCTGCTGTGACTGCATTTAAGTGCCCTGAAATTAGAAGCCTCAGCGACTTTAATAACGTGTTTTAACAGACTTTATATTTGCTACATAATATATTATGAAATGCATTAGGATTTGGATCCGTATTCTTCTGAGAGTGATTTCTTAGGTCCTTGCTGGCACATCACTGATCCAATTTGCCAAGAAAGATCATCATCTTAAAACGAAATTAACACTTATGCCTACAGTGTGACATCTGTACAGTCTAACCTGTGTTTTTATATTAAAAGCTACTGATCAATGGAAAGTGACTTTCCTAGATCTTGGCTGCTAAAAAGAGAAGAGAAGATTAATGAGAGAATTAGTGTCACTTCTTTACAGAATGAATATTAAAATCAAATTGCCAGATAACTGCAGGGAGTGGAGAAGTTCAGAAAACCGAATGAAGATGTTGTGGGCCCTGGTCGTAAGAGATATTAAGAGTTGTGTAGAAATACAGATAAGATACTTAAAATTTTGCATATAGACGAGGTTTGCACAGGTAGGTTGCTATTGAGAAGGGTAAAGCCTGGTCTGCAGTATCTGCTGGATGCTGTATTGGGATGAATGCTAGAAACACCCTTATTAATTTAAATGAAGAAATGAAAGCAGTTGAAACTTGTAGCATGCTACATTTAGCTAAATACACTTACCAAAAGAAAGATTAAAAAAAAAAACAAGAAAAAATAATTGGAGGAAAGGAAACAAGTTCCATTTCTTACTACAAAATTGCCAGCTGCTTAATTTGAACTAAAAATGTAGACAAGGCCTTAAACACCAGGTTATTACAAGTTTCTGGCTACTCAAAACCATGTTAAGGAATTGAAAACCAGAAAAAGTAACTTTTACAAGACAGTTTATTTTTCTAAGTGGCCTTTATGAAAAGACACCATTTTTTGATTGCTTAGAAAACAGAATTTATAAAACTACAGTCAAATTTATAATTGCTACCAGTGCCATGATACCCATACCACGTTGGATCCTGTTTTTTAGTCAGTTTAACAGGAGAAAGAATTCAGGATCCTCTTAATAAAATGTGTGGCCAAGAAACACAGAGGCAGGTGTTCATATATTTTGAAAACTAAAGAATTCACAGAAAAGTATTTCGTGTAAAACTCCTACTCACCTCCCATAAAAAGTAACATGTGTGCAGCCTACTCGTGTTAAACCTTTGCTTGGGGAACTAGGTGTGAAATCAGAGACAGAAAGATAAATTGAAGAGTTTACCAGAGTACAGAGTTTATACTAATTTCACTGTACACTTAGTGCAAAGTCCTCTGTGCATATGACAGGTTGGTAGTGGACACCCTCAGCTGAGGGCTCCCCAGATTCCCCCTGCTGCAGCCCGGACTGTGGGGCGTGGGGGCTGCACAAGCAGCGGTTTTGGCAGGCAAGGGGAGGATGTGCTGCGTCTGAGCCGGGCTGGGGCTGGGGCTGGGGCTGGCCAGGGCTCTTCCAGCTCACATGGAGTGCTAGGAAAGCACCGGCACACTGAGACGCCAGCACACCTCAGCCATCTGTTTGCAGGGGTGCAGTGAGGCACTTCCATAGATAAATCAGGGAGTGCGTGCTGTTCCTGCCCACTCTCAATACACTCTTCTAAGAGCAGCACAGACATAACCTGTTATTCTATAAAGACACTGTCTTGGCTTGTTCTTATACTTGCGAATAAAGTTAAACAGGAGAAAAGCACTTTTTAAAATAAAATCATCTTTTTTGGAAGAATTTTGCAGGTTTTCGGGCTTGTTCACATGGTGGATTGAACTGATCAACAGATATTTTGCTATTCTCATACAAACTGTCATTTTTGTGAAATTTTTGATGTATATTATTTGGAATAAGAAGCATTTTAAAATTAACTTTTTCCAAAAAGACAGAATTTTTTTTCTAGTAAACCTTCATTCCCAGTTTTTCTTTACTGTAAGCTTTTTGGGAATGATTATCTGTCTTATTATCTTCCTGTACAGCACCTCATGTAGACCACAGAGTGGTCTACCCTGTGAATAAACAATCTCCAGGGAAAGGTATTAAAAGAGTAAATTAGAGAACATTTAAGTCAAAGTGTTATAAATATTCAACACCATATAATTTATTCAAAGTGCGGATAGGAATCTTCTTTTTTTAACCTGCACGCTGTGGAATGAAGAGTTTCCGCTGTGGAGAATTTATTCCAAATTCCACCTCACTCATGTGTTTGCACATAGGCCACTGCTCTTGTCCATAGTCTAGAGAAAATCCTACCACTCCCTTGTTCTGTATGCCCCCCTCCCATAGAAGAAAACCCTAATCAGAATATCTGATGGCTCAGCCCTGAAGATCAGCTGTCTGTCAGGATTCATTTGAGGAGAATCAATGTACATGCATAAGTGGGTAGTGAAAGCTGAAGAGCTGAGATATCTCAGCCAAAATGAATTCATTCTATATGGTGCGAGGGCCTGGGATAGGGAAAGATTCAGTCTGTGCCAGGCATGACCTGTCAGCTGCTTTTTAATTGAATTTTATCTTACGCTGTCAGGACCTTTATCAGATCTTTCTGACTCCTTGTCCTTTTCCAGCGAATGAACCTTGTGTTTGTATGAAGTGAAAAACCAGACTGTCTTTTCTCAACCTGTACCACCTCCCACTCACCTGCTTTGCAGCTGAAGAAGAGAATGGCTTACATGCACATCGAGATGATGTCACCTTCTGGGCATGTCTTACCTTTCCCATGTGTGTAGGAGGAAATTTTCTTTGGTGCTACTAAAACATGGAGGAAATATAAAATTTTAATGATGGATACTGTCTTTTACACCTCCTTCTCTCCTACTCTACTGCACAGCTGGGACAGGATTTTGTCACAATTCAACCTAAGGCCATGACCCAGCAAAATTCTGAAGCAAGTGATTGGTTATAAGTGCAAGCTGCTTTCACTGAAGCTGAATTAACTGAGGCTTCAACAGTTCACTGAGCAAGTGATTAAAAAAATGGAAATACAACTAAATATGCACCCAAATGATTCACAGATCAGGGGTATAAATGAAATTAAATTTAATTTAAAAATCCAGCAAACAAACCCAAAATTAGAACATCCCATGTAACTACATTTCCATGTCAACAAAAAATTTATTCAGGCATTTCATACCCTAAAAGCAGGAAAAACACACATCACTGTTCTTTCTTGCTAATAGTTGCACAAAGAATAAACAACTCAAAAGTGCTTATGTTGTATGCAGTGTTGCTGGTTGTTAAAAGGAAAAAACACGAATCTAAAGGAATTTGCTGTGGAGACATTTTGCATGCTCCTTCCAGAATGTATCTCTTTACTAACATGTTTGTCAGGACAGCTCTTTTCCTTATAGCTCTGTGTGCATTCACACACAGGAGTTCTCTCTATTTCAGGATTTGGCTTCTCCATGCACAGGAGATCTCAGCAAAGGTTCCATTTCTCAGCCAAAAGAGTCTCATTCAGGGTAATTTAGAACCACGCTTGGATAACTGCTTTTGATGTTTATCACAATATCAAAGATGGAAGGGGCAGGATAATCCCATACTGAACTTCGATGTTAGGACAGAATTTTTGCCTGGGAAAATGCTATACTATACTGCATTCACATTTTTTCACATTTCACCCCAGATACATCTAAGTTTTATCTATAATATTCCAACATATCTTTCTTACTTTCACCCTCTCCCTCTTAACTTGGTTCCTGTTGCTTTGTCACAAGTACTTCTTTCATTTTATTGAGTGTTGGTTATTTTGGTTGTCCCCATGTCCACGGAGTCAGCCACTGCTTCTCTCCCCCACTGGCCCAGTCCATGTGGAATCAGACTGTAACTCTTGGCACAAAACTGTCCTCAGCTTGTGCTCTTTGTAGTCCAACCATTTAGCCCAATGAACCATTCCACATGTCATCAATCAGACTATATGATTTTAGTGAATTGTGGATTTTCTGGAGGCTGATTACATGTTTATGCTAACGAGACATTTAGAACAAAAGGCTGTAGTAAGATCCTGTCTCACAAGGCTTATTTTACTCTGACACACATTTCCTGTGACACGCATACTGCCCACCTATCTGCAGCTTCAAATTACAGTTTAAGTGGGAAAAGGCTGAATTGTTTTGTTTCCATTTTATTATATCTAACTCATGGGCAACTTTTGAAATACTATTCTTCCTGATGTTTATTCTGTTGAACACAGTAATGATATTGTAACTGTTTAATAGTCAGCTTCAGGTACATTGTAAGTAATATGGAAAATAAACATTCTGATAACAACTAATTTCATTAATAGCCATCTTGCTTCTAGGGAATGGTAAGAACATACTTTTCAAGTTCTCATATTGCAACATATGACATCATAAGTGTTTCCCTTTTTTTCTGAATTGATGTAGGAGTACACTATAGATGTATTTTTCCGCCAAAGCTGGAAAGATGAGAGATTAAAATTCAAAGGACCTATGACTGTTCTCCGGTTAAATAATTTAATGGCCAGCAAAATTTGGACACCTGATACCTTTTTCCACAATGGAAAGAAGTCAGTGGCTCATAACATGACAATGCCAAATAAACTATTACGAATTACAGAGGATGGGACGTTGCTATACACAATGAGGTGAGCCCTAAAATATTACATCCTTCATTTAGTTTTACAATTTAACTTGTGAAAGCATATTCTCCAGACAGGAAACTGGTTTCTTTTTGAGCATAATTTGATTCCTGCTTAATAATTATTTTCACAATAGGCCTTGGGATGATGGGCAAACTGAGCTGTTTGCAGTGTTTATTTTTCCTCTCCTGCTGTGCTACCTCTACAGTCCCTGGATACATCTTAATGCTTGATTTTAAAAAGGTTCTTATGGTATTAGGAATCCATCAGTTTGCAGAGGATCTTAATTTGGCATTGCTTTCAAGGACTCCATCAGCAAGTATAATAGAGCCTGAAAGTTTAATATAATCTGTACTCCTGAATTGTGTGCAAGGGTCTTTAATCTTTGGATCCTATAGAAAGCAGATTCTAAGAACTAACAGATGCACACAGAATTCATTGACCATTCTTAATATTTCTTGTGCTTGGGATTATAAAGCATGACAGCATAAAAATAGACATTTCTTGTTCCATTGAGTAAAGCATTTGGAAAGTTAGGAGAAAAAATTATATTTGTGCTGACAGCATTCATTGGAAATATATTATTCTCTTCATGGATAACTGAACTTTAGCTGTCCAGTTGTTAGAGGAGTTAAATAAACCCTTTTGAAATAATGATGATATATAGTCATGCAAACATTCTAGATTAAAAAGCTACAAATTAAAGAATGAAGAAAAGTGTACGTTGTCTCTATAGAGCTGCACATCCCCCATTTATGTCTCCCATGGAATCAAAACAAGGTATAAAGGGATTCTGTTGACTTCAAGTCAAGATGGATAACTTAGTACACAGATGAACACTGAGTTTTCTTTAACAAAATTTAAAGATGTTTTTAAAATCAGTACAAGTGTTTGGAGAAAACAAATTCTCCAGGCATTTGGGATGTTCAATTTATTGTGCAACGTCTTTCAAGACTGCCTAGACTGAAGTAGAATCTTCTTGGCTGGTAGCTACACAAGTCTATGTCAATTTTTCTTGTCTTTCTAAATGCTCAGATGTTAGGGATTTAATCCACAGGAACACTATCTTGGCAGCACACTGTTCACATGTGTGTCTTCTTTTGATCATAACCATTTCTATTTCCTCACCTTTGCAAGTGCCATAATGCAATCTTCAGCCTACTCTTCAAGTATTACTGTTCATTCTTTGCTGATGTGTGGTATGTGACTGTTTCTAGTTCATTTAATCTCTTTTATTGAGAAACATGTTTGCACTCAAGCCGATAGCAATGAAATTATTTCAGCAAATGTCTGAGCATCCAGAGTGGGCCAATTTAATGATGGCAGCAAGGAAGCAATTGCAGTTGCTAATAGATTTTAATCCTCACACCAAACTAGAAGCCTAAGCATGCCTCTGATGTACTGTAAGGAAGGGCAGAGGGGCAGAGCAGTCACACCCTCAGCCAGACAATTCCGGTGCCGTTGTAACCGCTAATTAATCACATAACAGATACTGTGCTGTACTTATGCTATGTGTCTTAGTAGAAGTCTATTTGCTATTTCTATGAAACTAGAATAAATGTATCCTTTTGCTCATTAATCCATTATAGATTGACTGTGAGAGCAGAATGTCCAATGCATTTAGAAGACTTTCCTATGGATGCACATGCTTGCCCCTTGAAATTTGGAAGCTGTAAGTTCATTTTAAATTGAGGTTTCTCCCTTTTTAGGCCACTTTAAAAGAGTATTTTGCAACTGAGAAAACCTCAAGGTTTAAATCTTGTGTATTTTTCACGTTTTTGTCAGGGTTGTATTTTTATTCTTTTATATATATGTATTTAATATAATGGACCTCTTTTATGTGTCTTAAATATCCTACAGTGTGATGCCTGGATATTCACAAAAGACGAAAATGACAGTGCTCTAAATATCTAGGAAAGTAGTTTGTCACATAGAAAATGTTGTTAATCTTATAGTTGCTTTGTTTTGTTAAAACCCAAAATCAGCGTTTAAGAAAAGTAATACACGCCATAGATAACTGAATTGGTTTAGGTGAAAACAGTTCTGCTACTGTAGTCTTGGTATGTTTAGATCAACATTTTTCCTAGGGTTAGAAGATGCTCATATTACACTCATGGAACATTTTTGGAAGTGAAAAATCTCAGAAATCTCCAAATAGAATTCTATACTTGCTGCATACATAGCCCTAGATGAGAGAACATACTGAACAAAGTCATGTAATTGAAATCAGTGTAATGACTGACAAAGCTTTTGGTAAGTTGAGAATTTTCCCCAAAACTTCAATTTGAATAGCAACCAACCTGACACTTAACTAAACATAATTTTTTTAGAAATAAAATGTAAAGAAAAAAAAGTGAAGATCTAATTTACTCTGGTTCGTTTAACACAAACAAGGAAGTTAAAACATATGGAAGATGTGATAATGTACAAATTGTTTCCTCAATGCCTACTTTTTTTCTAACAGAAATGGGTCGTTTCACTGATAATGGTTACTTAGTGGCTTGATCAATTTTAGAAGCCAACAAACAGAAAACCCAATTCATTCTTCACATGGTACCCGACAGGGTAATAATTTACTTTGGGCTGAATAGGTCTATGTTTGCCATGAGACAGCACTGATGTTTTGTCTTTAAAGAGCTGCTAATCTCCTAGATAAGGCTCAGAGAACAAAAAGCTCAGAAACCTTGGAGTATAACTGACAAGAATAGTTTACTCCTTGAATGTTACGTTTTCTTAGAGAGCACTTCCAATAAATCTTTCCAAATCTCTCGTGCAACAAAGTGGAAGCTTTACTCCAGCTTATAACAGGACAGATACTGCAGTGGGTTCTTGATTAATAAGAGATCTGTGCACCCGAGATTCCAGTGAGATCAGGAGTGGCTGCAGGATCGAATTTCTTTTGACGTGCTCATTAGAGTGTCCCTGCAGGCTTCCTGCTGGAACTGGGAGGTAGGGAGATGGCTAATCCTGCAAAAAACCTGCTAATGACAATTTAAACCAGGAACAGTTTCTGAACAAATTTGACTTACTAGACTGAATTTTATAGACTCGACAAGGCACCTGTCACCACATCTTGTGCATCACTGAACCGTAGCCCAAACACCAGACCTTCCCTAGTATGAACAATATTTCCCATTCTTTTCCTACACTGAGTTTTTTCTGGCTCACTGTGTCTCAGATTAATGTACTCTTCATTCACAAAGTGCACGGCTTTCCAGATAACTGAGGACTTTGCCTCAGTTAAATGACTAAGATTTGCAGAAATTATTAAATAAAGGAATAGATAATATGGATTTGCATAAAAGACAAAAACCACACCAGAAGGCAAGAGCAAGATGGCAGAAAAACATGCAAGTGTATCTGCATCTTTTGTATCTGAATTGATTTTTTTATCCTTAAAAAAATATTTTCATAATGTACGTAATTTTCTTAATTGAACAAAAAACCCACTGATATTTCTGATAGAAAGACCATTTCTCACACCACTCAAAGGCAATAACTGACGTTCTAAGCTCAGAGCACAGCTGTGGACTGTCACATTTTACAGGTTTTTTTCATTATTTTTTTTTGTTTGAACACTAATGTTCTATGGCAGCTGTCCTAAATTGGGCCTAGAAAAACAAGTAACTACAAATGCTTGGAAGGATCATTAGACAAAATCAAGGAGTTTTCAAGGAAACTTTGCATTCACCCACTAAATTCAGGCAAACTTCTAATCTGGGATTCTCACGGGGAGGAATTCCTTCTGTAACATGGTTTTACTGCAAACACTGCATGAAAAATTCATTAATGAAAACAGCCCTGAAAGCTGGATTTCTCCCTTCTTCTCATCAGATAATATGCCATAATTATCAAGTTATAGAATATTTCTCTCAATATTTTGCTATTGATATAAATAGAAATACCTCCAACAGGACAAATGGCTGGACCCAAGCAAGTTATAAAAGTGGGACTCACTGTTAGACATAAAAAAAGAACAGATCTTATAATTAATTGCCACTTTTTAAGTGAGAATCGTATTTAAATACATTTGGGACATTTTTGTCAAACTAAAGCAATTAATTATAATCATCTTAATGGACTGGAAAATTTACTGGAAAATGCATTTAATTGTCACAAAATCCATGCTTAAAGTGCAGACTACAATCTAACACTTACCTCCCCAAGGTAGTGTTTGCCTAGCTCCATTTGTTTTAGATTAAATTGGATAAGAGGTTTTTTACGTCCTCCACTGTTACTCATCGCTTGCCAGAGCTGGATTCCTAAAAGCCTCACAACGAAGGAGTTGCACATCTCCTGTGGACTCTGCCCGTACTGTAGGGACCAATAAATATTTGACCCAGCTCCAAGGCTAAAGTGATTTGCCAAAGAGCAGCTTAAGCTAGAGGTTATTGCAGTGTAAATTCAATGTGACAAATGCTAAAGAAATTCTGGAACAACAAAACGCCATATGTTGGCAAAACAAAATCAGAAAGGCAGATGCTCTCTTCAACTCTTACCACAAACATCTGATTGTCAGTTTAAAACTGAGGCCACTCTGGAAACCAGCAGTGACGGGAGCAGACGGCTGCATTGCTGCTTATGCAACATGAATTGGAAGCTGAGGGGGGCAGCTGAATCGAGCACCAAACCTGGCAGCTCATTTCTAGCACTGCCCAGTGCACCCCCTTCCCTCTAAACCAGTCCAGTTCTCAGTAGCTCAGAAAAGCACTCCTCTCTCTTCCAAGCTATTCTCCTACTCCAGAACAAATGCTTGAAAATTATTACTGTCTTTATGTGACTGGATTAGCAAGTCAATTTCTGTGTTTACTGTGGCCATTATTTTTAAAGTCAGAATTATTAAGATATAGATTTGCTTTTGCCATTGACTCCAAAAACATATTCCAAGATATGTTACAGTGCTTAGGAAATATGAAGCCCGAGGATAAAAGCACCCTTCAGCTTCAATAATGCAGAATCAAATGCCATGCAATTAATTTACCAGCACATTTTATCCAACCAACTCTTCAATTACTAGCTGTTATGTCTTACACTGATCAGATAAAATTGCTAACTCACAAATGAGGTCAAGTGAATCAGATTCCTCCCTTTCCCTTCCTGCTTGTCGGTCTGAAAAAAGGGAAATTCTCATCTTGTAGGTAGAATCCTACTGTCATTTTGGATGCCCTAAGATGTCCCATCCAGCTTCAGCTGCCTTTGGTGGGTGCAAGCTTGGTGCAGGTTCTGACCACACATTCATTCCCATTCAAACCTTTGGATACTTTTTAGGTGTAAAGAATTACATGAGATGCCTCTGTGTAGTCATTTAACTCCCACCCAACTGCTCTGAGTGAGAGCTGCCAGATTCCAGACCGCACAAAATGACAGGAGAATTTTACTACGGAATTGGGATTAAAAATATTTCTGTGTAGCTCAGTTTCTGAAATAGCATAAATAACAGCACAAAGCCCCTCAATGGCATGTGTAGATGCTACTGAATTATCTGTGTAACACACCAGGCTGCTTGGGTTTGGAGAGCCCACAGTACTTTTCTTTTGCCTTGTTCCCAACTCAAGTCTTGAGTGTGAGGACTACTCAGAAATAACCAAAGAAAAAAAAAAAAAAAAAGAAGAGTAATTGTGATTTAAACTCACTCTCTCCTAGGCAGCCTCAAAAATGTCTGCTAGGCCCATTTTACAGCAAGGACAGTGTGATGGGGGCACGACCAAATGGGGAGCTGTAGCCAGGCTGAGGATGAGAAGATCACTGAAGCCACTCTGAGAAAGACTTAGAGGCCCAGACAACATTACACTATGAAAAATTGAAAAGTCTGGGGCTCATCTTTCTTGGCAATAGCTAAAAGTTAGAAAAAGCATTGGGGTTCTTGCATGTTCATGAAATTCCACTTCTCACTCTCACTTCTTTGCATAGGCAGGAAATATATGAGAGAAATATTTTCATGCTATTGAGGACCAGCCCTAATCCAGCCCTACAGTAGATATTTAGCTATTTTGTAAAAATCAATTGTATTTCCTATAGATAAATTCCAGTAAGATAGTTGTGGGTTTCCACAGATAATTAAAGAGAATTAAATATTCAAACTACTGCTCAAAACATTGTTGTGACAAAGCCATAAGGCAACAGAAAGTGAAGAGCTTAAATGCAATGTATTTCTTTTAAATTAGATGCTTATACCAGAGCAGAGGTTGTGTACGAGTGGACACGGGAACCAGCAAGGTCAGTGGTTGTAGCTGAAGATGGCTCTCGACTGAACCAGTACGATCTGCTTGGACAAACTGTGGACTCTGGAATTGTGCAGTCCAGTACAGGTCTGTGAAAATTTTTTTGTAAGGGTGATATTTAACTGTCAAGATTTAATTCAGAGCAGGATTAAAAAATACAAAGACATGAGACCGAGGGGTAAATTATAATATATGTAATTAGGAAAACATGACTCTGAAAAGATAATACATCCTGGGAATATTTTCCTGCTTCAACTGGTGGTGAAAATATTTGAACAATTAAAAAGCTTCCTACAGTGTCAGATCTAGCCAGAAAAACCAATAATTTATGTTATAAAGAGGCACTCCTCATGTTCTTCTCATATTATCTGCTTACTATATAGGCTTATTAAAATAGCATAACAATATGAACCCTCAAAGATCATATTTCTGGAGGCAGTGAAGTCACTAAGAGCAAGTACATAGTTTCTCAAGGAAGTATTTAGAGAATGAAAAAAACTGTCATCAAACTCAGAACTATCTGAAACATACAAACAGGATTTACTTTAATGCTGGCACCAGCTTTAACTCCAAAAATTTAATGAGATACAGAAATATAGCTGACATTTATAGTATGATATACCTGTAACCTTGAAGCTGGCTACGGCCCCTTATTTAACTTTGCAATGCTTGTTTCAAGATGTAAATTTTTTAAAGTTTATTTTCTAATAATTCGGAAGATCTAAATGCAGTAAGAAACTGAGCACTGGGCATGAACAAGAGCTCTATTGACCAGATTGCCTGGTCAATGGACCAAAAGCAGCACTGCTCCAGGCAGAGTGGTCATATTGCTTTGGATACACCCAACATTGTGACTTACAGAGAAGTCCACTTGTAACTGCATAAACCAAATTTCCTAATGTGTTGTTGTTAAAGTCAATGAACATTTAAGGGGAAGTGAGTCACTTTAAGGTGAACTGTAATTTGTGTCTGAATTTTTTATTAAGCCTGTTAAAATATATTCATATGCTCTATTAAGCCAAGAAAAGTACTCACAGACGAGTTTCTAGGTTACTGCTTGGAAGCTGCTGTTCAGTTGATATAAAAGTAAGCGTGATGGCAATAATAGGAAGTTTGCCTAAGAACAGCATCAACACAACTGCTCCCATTGCTGAGCACAGAGGTGTGCAACAAGCAGGTGAAAAGAAAAGGTAGATCTCTTGACCTTCACAGAGATGGAAATGTTGCCATTGGCTTTTCTGCAGCCAGTAATTCACCCCAACTGCTCTTTGCTGGAAAGTCAATAGGATTTGAAGGGAACTGCAGGGATCTCAGCTCTTGGCTCTCTCAGAGAGACCTCACCAGCCTGTAGGGCTGCCTTAGCTCCCTGCTTGCTGCATGTGCTCTGAGGGCAGTAGGATCATCAGAAAAGACTCATGAGGGAACATAACTAAACCAAATGGAAATTCCAGACACAGTTCAGGGTAATTAAATAGCAATGTGAGAAGCATGCTATAAATTGTTTAGAAGGGCAGATAAGAAATTTTCAAACAGAACTGAAACATAAGTTTCAGATTTCTTCATGCATTTCCATGAAGAAACAATTTGTTTTGCCCATGCTACTTCAATGATTTGAATTCTGCCTCCTTTTTCTACCTAAGGAAACCCTTTACCATTCTTATCTATAAAGTTAAATAACCATTCCTATCTATGAAGTTAAATACAGTACAGCTAATGTATAAAATATGCTGAGATTATGATATTGTTGTCTAGATGCTGAAAAACAATACAAAGAACTAAATGGAATAGTTACCAAAACTAAAACCAATCCCATTACAGAATCTTTTTCGTATTTACAAATTTACAATCCTCTTTAATTGCTACCTGATAAGAATATACAGGTGTGGAAGAAACATAATTATTGCTTGCAAATTCAGTGTCTCAAAGGAAAATTCTTCATAATTTGCTTTGGAAAGAAAAATACTTTGCTTTCCCCATACTAAAGGTCAGGATTAGAAGTGGTTAATAATCCCTTTTCTCCTTCTTGAGGTAGTCTCAACAGCATCTTCCAGCACGTCTTTGTCCTCTGATCATCTCTGTTTTAAGATATGACATATGTAACGAAAATTATGAAATTCCTCCCTGCTTTCAGAGTCATGGATAGTGACTCATCTTACAAAAAGACAAAAGGAATAGAAGTAAATCTTCACTTAGGAGTTCTCAACACACATTTATTAGGCCAGAAAATAAAGCTCTTTTGCAGCTGATTCTGTGGATTATTAGAGCAATCTACTACATCTTGGGCAACTTTTAGATGATATTCATAGTCGTGTGGAATTCTAGATACTTATTTTCCCAAGGATCTGGGTGTAGCCAGGTTAGTTTAAACATTCTCAAAACTATTAAATTATTTCATGGATCTATAGAGTGGTTTTTTTTCTTTCATTTCTCCCTTGGCGAGTAGGCCACCTGCAGTCCTTATTTATGGATATAGAACAAGATAACTACAAACGCTGATTTTTTAATGACAAGAGAAGCTTGAAACAGTAAAACTTTTTTATGGTATAGTTTAGTCATCTATTCTAGCAATGGAATATGCAGGTACTACAGGCTTAAAAATAGTATTAAGTGAAATAATTATTGCTGCTGCTGTTTTGTTTAAGCAGAGTCATCCTTTTTTTATTTGTATTTAAAATTTCTGTCACTCCCCAGCCACTGATTCATATTGACTCAGAAAGAGTTTTAAATGATCCTTTTTGTAAGCACCTTAACAAACACTTAAAGGGATTGTGCAAATTTTTATTTATACAGAATTACTTTGCCACCTTGAAAACATTGCTTTGCACTGAGAATCATCAGGATTTATCCTCAAAACAATTAACTTTTTTCTTATCTTCTGTAAATCTGCAGAGATGATGTTGTTCTTAAGAGGTTTTTTTACTGAGTTACATGGCATAAATAGTAAATGATAAATACTTTGTTTTAAATTAATGGCAAGGAAAGCCTTACTTCTCTACCTACAGTAATAGAAAGAGTATTGTTATAGCTCAAACTCAGTCCCCACCTCAAACCTTACATCTGATGTGATGCACATTAACTTTAGGTGCTGATAAATCTGGTTTTTTACAAATAGTTTACAGAACACTGAGAAATAGCTTTAATGTAACTTTACTGAATTATCAGCTCCTTTCTTCTAAGGGCACAGGTCAGGTTAGTTTATGCCACCTGCACATTTGACTCAATTATCGCAATGTACAGTAGAATTAAGGGCTGGTTAAAAACTGCAGCTACAGAAGCACTGAACACAGGTACAAACACTTCCAGACCTCTGGAAATATTCCAACATGGACGTCATTCAAAAATTAAGTTAATATAGATGTAGAATTTGTTTGATGACTTTTAAGTGCTTCATATTTTGTATTACATAAAAACTAATTTAAACTTACTGAAATAAATAAAATGAAAACCAGATTTATCTGCACAACACAGTTATTTGTAGAAGACTGCAGGAATTAAAATTTATCTAAGAAGAAATGTCTTTCTTTTTAACTTCCTTGGATAAGAAAAGATAAGAGAATATAAGATGTATAAGCTACAACTTGTGAAAGCCTAGCAGTCAGACACTGTGAATGTAGGTAATATTTTGCTTAAGAGCTAAATTTGAAATTTTAGATTGTAGGGAATTTTATGTCTGTATTCCAATGCTTTCAAAATAGAATTACAGAGGAATTGGAAAGTAATGAGAGTGATCGGCAGCTGTCACAAATGTGGTGACACTATTCAATTAAAGAAAGCCATAAAATATAGGAAGCTAAAGATGCAGTAAATAACTGGAGTGCTTTCATGTCTGGCAGTCATTTCAATCAATCTTATCAAACACCTACTGTCTTTTAATAAGTGACTGTCCAATAAGTGCAGTCCATTGGTACTGTGGAAATTTAAGAACGTGGTTTTGCCTTGTAACTGAAGTGCAGAGCATTATTCCAGGCCTCTGCTTTGCCTATTTCACTCCTTCCAGCGTTACCTTTATGTGACTCCCAGCTCAGACCTGCTGCAGTGCTTAACAGACGAGAGTAATCCCTGTCTTTTTAATTGCCTTTATGCTTTGGATCTTGTTCTCATTTCCCAGAGGTTAAAAATACTTTGATAATTTAAGCAGCTAAAAAAAGCTTCAGAGTACAGTGGTGTGTTCACTCTGCATTCTTAGCTTGCCATCTACAATCACTGAATTAATTCTGACATACCGTTGTGCACATTCTATATCTGATTGCATTAAAATAGCTTCCCACGTCATATTTTAAGTAGATAAAATTAAATTATTGGCTCTCCTAGCTAAGACTGGCACCCTTTGTAAGATCATAATCTCTGGTGCAGCGGAGGTTGTTTCAGTGAAAGTTAAAGAAAGGTGAGCAAAATTCAAGTAATAATTCCCACTATACTATAGCCACTCCTATTTGTGAAATAAAAAATTCCTTATATATCCTTTGCTTTACCACTCAATTTAAAATTTATTCTCTTTTCCCCCTTTGCTACTGTCTTTTATATTGAAAGAGTATTGTCACATCTGATAAATAAGCTTTCCTTGGGGTTAGACATTGAGCAAGATTGCTCGAATGAATGTTCTTCTGGACTCTGCGTTACAGAAATGGGCATTTGACATGCTCTGTGCATAAGCAGTCAATGTCTAGACATAGTTTTTCAATCAAGTTTAAGCTTTTCCTGTACAAGAGCAGTTTTCTCCTTCCAGCTGCCTACATTTTAAAATAGAACAACAGTAATTTCACATCATCTCTAATCTAGACAGAAGTTTCCATTCAGTTACATGTCTACTTGTTTAATTCCTAAGATGTTTATTGCATAATAAAAAGATTCAGTCTACTCAAAAAAAGAAGAAAAAATCAAAACAATAGGTTTTCTCAATCTTTGGATAATATACTGGTTTTCAAAATCCATTCTAAATTATTTAAATAGTGATCTGAAAATGAGCATCATTTGCTCTGCTGGCAAGAAGGGTTTATGGAATGACATTAGTATATGAGAATATTAAATATATTTTTAATTATTAAAAGTATAAATAAAATTTATTTCTATAACAACAATTCATTTTCATTGCATTTGGAGTACCCAGCTCATATGATTTTGTAGCTCCAAAAGCATTAGTGCTAATGAAAATATTGTGTGTTATTCTTGCAGTACTCATTTACTTCAGGAGAGAATAATGATTTCCTAAGGTACTAAATTAGCAGAACAGGGACACTTCATCTTCAGAGTACATAAAGCACCGACAGTGGTAATGCAAACACCATCATATCAGCAGTTACATCTTAAGCTTGGCCCAACAGAAACACTTTTGGGAGCCTGTCTTGATTTAGGCTTTAGATGATGTTTACATGGGTATGCTGTGGTGGCTTTCCGTCTTCTAATGGAATAAGACCTTCTACCAGAGCTTTAAACAGCCACCAGTTAATACAGACTTTCATTCACTACTCAGCAGAGATGAAAATAGGTAAATTTAATTAGCATTTCCCAGAAATGCCTAGTTTTGTATTATTAAGGAAAAGTTAAAAAACCCACCAGGTTTATTAAGAGTTTTTTTCAGAGCTAACCCACTTTGATTTGAGGACTTCTATTTATAATAGGGGTGAATATAATGAAAAAATACTTCCTATAAAGACCTCTGATTTGTATATTTATAAAAGCTTTAATGTTCTTTTTTCTTGGTTTTAGGGGAATATGTTGTTATGACTACACATTTTCATTTGAAGAGGAAGATTGGTTACTTTGTCATCCAGACTTATCTGCCATGCATCATGACAGTGATACTGTCACAGGTGTCCTTCTGGCTTAATAGAGAATCTGTTCCAGCAAGAACTGTGTTTGGTAAGCAGTGCTGCTGTTGGGGCAGACACGACATACACAGACAGTGCCTTGGACAAGAGCAGAAAGCCCGTTTATTCAACAACACAATTTCTTTCATAAACTTTTTTATGTTATCATTTGTGTTACATGTTCATTGGTTACTAAACTTCTACAATATATTCATTGGCTATTATTTAACTACAATATAATACTATTGGTTACCTATAACACAAGATTTCAAGAATTCTTGCAAAACACCAGGTGCACAATGTTGCTGTATTTTTCTTTCTATTGTTTGAATTCCTTACTTCTGTTGACACCACATCCTCACGAATAGACACTGATCGAATGTATATTTAACTCTGTGAAGCCTTCAGACCAGTTGCTGGCTCCTGCAAAGCAAGACCTATAAACCTCCTGGCAATCATGAGGCAATTGGGTTTCAGAAACGTTATGGTAAAAGTGGTTATGTGTAACATGTATTGGAGAACAATGTGAGCCTGGACATGGTGCAGTACACAAGAGCTAACACATTTCATTGTGAACATATAGGTCCAAAGCGTTTAAACTGATTTTAAACTGATTTTAAGCTGACTGTAAAAAGAGACCTGAAAATACCTCAAGCCATGCATTACCATTTGAATTTTCCAAAGGAATCAGAATATGAATAAAACATCTCTGACAATGGCAGTAACGTTAATCATGAGATTATCAAAAAGGCTTTAATCAATGGGTAGCCATCATTTGACATCTTTAGGCCCTCTGAAAATTCTTATTTTAAATTTTTTTCCTTAATCCCTTTTACAGGCTACTGTTGAGATCAGCAACAATTTATTGTGCTTACAGCAGTGAATACATGCACTCAAGGAATGCAGTGAGAAGGCAATCTAAAAGACTCTCAAGTTTATACAGCTGGTCCCTAGAGTTTAACCACTGCTTGCAAATGCTTATCTTAAAATTAGAAACAAACAACTTTCATATTCTTTGGAGATATTAACCCAAGTCAAGTACATATTAAAAAAAAAAAAAGAAAACCAAAAAAATGCAATGAATTTTCATTTAGGAAAACTAGAACCTGAGATTTCTGCTGTGTGACCTAGTCTTTGGTGATATCCAGATGGGACTGCTGAACACCTTTGGCAGGAGGTAGAAGCACCCCCAGCCAAGCTGGCTTTTCCACTCCTTTCACTGCCGCAGGGCACTGCAAGGGCAGGATGCTTTGGGCCCTCTGGCTTTGCCAAAGAGAATTAACCCATTTATGCTGGACATGGCAAAGTCAGAGAGTCATTGTTGAGAAATGCAGCCTCTGAAGCTCTTGTTGAACAAGAGCTATTTTTATGGATCTTTCCTTGCACCTTTCACAGCTGTGCTTTAGCTTCCCAATTTCTCTGGAAATCAATCACAACTTGCATAGCCTTAAACCTCATGAGCCACGCAGTGGCTTTCTGTTGATATACAAATGTGCATTTACAGAACGGGGTTTAGACTACGGTATAATTAAATTTGATTTACATTATATTGTTTAGATTAGCAACTAAAATTAATTCTGAATTTTTAACATCAGCTTTGCTGAGAACTACTCTACTAGGGAGTTTTATAGTCGAAGCTATTGAAATTGTAACTATTTTACCTCTTTTTGCACATACCATTTAAAAAGAAGTGTCTGATCATCAGTTTGAAATGCTGTACTTCACTGTCACTAGATGGAGAACAGAATTTCCTAGTCTCAATGGATAATATATAATACTGCACAATTTTCAAACTGCTATCTTCACAGGCTCAAGAACCCACAAATTTCTCAGTTTTCCTTTTAGAAGACAGTTATTTAGTAAACACTCTTATATTTACTCCATCATTATGTATCAAGATAGCTTTTTCATTTCAAAATGGCAGTGAAACAAAGTTTCAGAACATCTTGCATGAATGCATATACACACAGAAGCACAACTTAAATCTTTTAGTCCACTTAGTACCACAGATAATAAAAGTTATAAATCTTTCTTTTTGCTACTATGTAAGAGAAACATAAGGTCACTAGTAATAAGTCAAAGAAAACATTTGGTTGCGTCTCAGGAAAGACAAATTGCTTCCTCATTAGGCACTAAAAATTCAAGCTCTTCACACTACCACATAAATACATTGTTCATTAATTGACCTGTTTTAGACCACTGTTCATTTCCACTAACACTCAGTGCAGCAAAGATGAACTCGCCAGATGCATTCAAGACATGACAGTGCAGTTGTCAAGGTAACTTGTGGACATGTGATTTGATGTAAATGCCTGGTGTGCACCTGGAGATTCATTTTTCCAAGCAGCTGCAAGCAGAGTGAATTCAGTACAGTCCTGTTTGCTCTCTGAGGCTAGGTAAGAGGAAAGGTTCAGCAGTGAGAAGCTTTGATACCAGAAATGCAAATTACATTGTCGCTCTTACATAAACTCTTTGCTATGTTCAGGGCGTCAGTGAATAAAGGGACAGAAATCTGTTAAACCATAAACCATCAATTCAAAAAAATGAAATAACACATAGATCTTGGCACCCTTGAGTATACCTTTGAAGTAATATCCCAAATAAGCTGAAACAAGTTTTTTAGTTTTTTAAGCATCTCGGAACTGCTGCAAGAAAGAACTAAAGATGTTAAATTTTTACATCTGTAGTACAATTTGCAGGGCATGAATAAAGAACAGCGACAATAATCCTTCAAATACCAGGAAGAGTAAAGTAGCTCACAAATCATATTTCCATTCCAACTTTAAAAATAGTACTCTACTATAACAACATCAAAGAATAAAAGCATAAAAATGTTTTGAAAATCCTGCAACTTCCACAGAACTTGAAATCTGATATCCTCAATTAGAAACTGAATTCAGGTGGGGAAGTTTGTAAGACCCAGGGGTGGAGAAAAGGAAGTTTGTAAGAACCAGGGGTGGAGAAAGCAGCAGTTGGGAAATGAAGCACAAAAAGTAGCCCCTGGCCAGAAAACACAAACTCTTTGCTTTGCAGGAGTGACAACTGTGCTGACGATGACTACCCTGAGCATCAGCGCGAGGAACTCGCTGCCCAAGGTGGCCTATGCCACGGCCATGGATTGGTTCATAGCTGTGTGCTACGCCTTCGTCTTCTCGGCGCTCATTGAGTTCGCCACAGTCAATTACTTCACCAAGAGAGGGTATGCGTGGGATGGCAAAAGCGTTGTCCCAGAAAAGGTAACACCGCCTCATATCCATCCCAAAAGATCATGCCTGGTCACTGTATGGGAGGGGGTTTAGCACATTAAAAATTCTTATTATGTAGAACAGTTATTACTCCAAAAGAGTTTCCTCCTGTGTCCACACACAGCATTTCTATGCCATGATCACTTAGACATTTAATGTCTAAATACTACTTCTGACATACTGGGTGATACTTAATGCTATTAATAATGAAATATTCTACTGAGATTTTGACTTCTGCAACTGAGCAGAAAAAAGATGAACTTGTATTATTTTAAGGGAAGGCAATTAATTTTTTGTTCAAACAAGAGAAAGTGTGGATGCCTTAGTGTAAATGGAGGGAAAAAAATCTTGTGGCTGCAGTATTTGACAGTTCCCAAGGTACAGTGCTTCCCAACATGAAGTTCAGAAGGGCTGTTCTATCATCATCACCAAATAAATCATCAGAGGAGTTCTTTCTTCCTTTCTTAGCTATGTGTTTGTTTAGAAGGAGGCACTGAGAGCTGTGCTGGGAGTGTGCAATCCTGACCCATACCTCCCTGAATGCACTAGAGAAAACTCATACTGATTCCTTTGGGTCTGGGATCAGACCTGGTCTGTAAACCACAGCTGCATCAAGAAATTGTTGAGGACATTTAGGGGATGAAAGAGAAGTTTCCTGTTTCCTATGAGTTACCACGTCAGCTGCTTCTGTGAGCAAGCTTATTTGGTTGGGTTAACTTGCCAAACAGGTTATCATGAACATTCACAGACTAGAGATTCAACAGAACAGATATTTGGAGAAGCAGATGTAACTCACTGGTAAGCAGATATGTCTTTAATTCAGGATTATGTGCATATATATTATTAATGTATTTTAGTTGCGTAAGTCAGTGAAAAAAACCTCCAAATTAAATTAGGGCATTTAGACGATGGCAATTTATACAAAAGTATTGTAGAACAAATGAGTGAAGTAACAAAACAAACTTACAGTAATGAGCTGCACAACTGCTGCTGAATGTTGAGTTTTGCAGTTATTGATGACACTTTCACTGAAAATAATTTTTTTGATACTTTGTTTTCCTGTTTTCATGACATTTGTTATGAAAATGAACTGCATTAATAGAACTGCATCCGTAATATTAAATATTGCCTTGCTAATTTATCCTCCCTTGTAATGTAGATACTATAATGAGTGTTTAATTTGTTACAAAGAAAATTACATTCTAAAAAAACCCCTACACCAATAAACATTGTTTAAAACACTGGAAGATTTATGGCTTTGTGTTCCTTAGCAGATAAGAGGCTTTATGTGCCATTTGCTGGTACCTGGTGGTGTGAGTTTTCTGCAGTGAGGAAAAGCGAGCAAGGCAAGCTCACAATGATCAGAGTATCACAGCTTAATCGAATTTAGAGCTCTAATTAGCTGTCATATTGCTTTTTCATGAAGTTGAATTTGACATGAAATATTAAGACCCAGGCTGGTGTCAGGGTTTTCTGTGGATCAGATTTCTAGTGATGTTTAAATCTATTGAAAGGGTTTCCTCTGAGACTTCAGTGAAGCTCTTTGTCTGCTGGATTTATTGCTGCTCACCAGAGTATCTGAATGAGAAGCAAACAGGACTGCCTTCCCACTCAGCAACCACGTTAACAGCCTTCCCACACGGGAAGGGAAAAAAAAAAAAAAGACAACCAAAAAAACCCACCAAAACTGACACTCCTTTTTTGTTGGAATATTTTTTGAGCCCATTTGTTCTGAAAATTTGAAGCTTTTTCTTGGCCTGAAGCTAAGAATTTATTTTGCCATGAATTAAAGAACATCTACATCAGAGTCATTAGGTGAATCTCTTTCCTTACTAAGTAGCATAATTTGAACGTTTGAGCCTACATTTCCTTCCAGCATGGGGCTCCAAGACGTTCCTCCACAAGCATCTCCCCACTTGCCTTCAGGCTTTTGGAGCTTCATTTCCTGTTCCCATGTGTCCAGCAGGAGCCTGTCCACTCCCTGAAATGTTCACCTCTTGAACAAGAATTTTTTATCAAAACTCCACTATTAGGGGGTCAAAAGTAGCCATTAACCTATAGTTGATCTGTCATTAAAAGTACTGTGACCACATAATAAAACTTGCCTCCCTGGGACAGTTGCTTCTTGAAAACAGAGAATTGTATTTGCTATCTTGTGAAACGACATAATAGATCAAATTCCACTGATATTTTCTCTTCAACCATATCTTCCCCCCCACCCCAAGAGGATAAAATGGGTAACATTTGCCTTTTCTTTTTGTGGCAAATACTGCCTGAAGATTTTTCTAAGCTGTTGGAATTGGGTTTTGCTATATGTTTTGTTTTTGGGTTTTTTTTCTCATAATTGGAGGAATCCTTTCACCTTCTTAATGACCCACTACATCTCTCTTCTGTGTTTATCCTTGGGCAGTAGCTAAAAAAAAGGGTTTGGTCTGCCAGAAACTGGGACAGTTGAATTCTAACTGATATGCCCAGATGTCAAAATCTAATTTTTTTCCTACTACTAGATCCCAGAAATAGAATACTAGAAAATATAAGGACCTAGGTATAAAATAAGTTTAAGCTCAATAAGTCCTCCTCCCCTAAAAGATATTCAATACATTTTTGCTTTAGCAATATAAGTAGGTGGATGAAAAAGTCATACAGACATTAAAGTCTTTGTACATGGAATGCCATTTCAGCCATTATGATCCAGTTGTAACATTCAAACAAGAACATTAAGTTCCTAATCCACAATGCATGTGCCTTTGGTGTAAACCATTAGTGAGTAGAATACTTACAGCTTTGCACCTTATTGAATAAACTACTCCTTTAGTGCATGACTACATGATAATTTAGTGCTTATTTTCCTGTATAGATTATATTAAAACTCTCCATATCACAATATTTATCTTAATGTTGGAAGGCTACATTAAGAACTCAGCGTCTTGTAAGTTTTTATCCTGATCAAGGGAAAGAGTTGTTTGTGGGAATATCGAACTATGAGTGATTTCTCACTGCTGATTATCATTAAAGGTGATTTTGCCAGTGAGCCTAGCTATCAGGTCTCATTATATTTTATCTATCATCTAATTTGATTTACCTAATACAAGTAATACAAATGGATGATTTTGTCTTTATTGTGACCTAAATATTTTCCATGAGTTATGTATCCAGAACTAACTTCTCTCTTACAGCTTATTACACTTGGTGGTATGAATTCGATTAATTGCAAAATGTTACGGTGCTTTTTCATAATTTCATCTGTTGAGAAGGTATTGAGAATGAAATATTTTCTTCTTTCTTCAGCCAAAGAAAGTGAAGGATCCTCTCATCAAGAAAAACAACACATACACAGCTGCAGCTACAAGCTACACCCCTAATATTGCAAGGGACCCTGGGCTGGCAACCATTGCTAAAAGTGCAACGATTGAGCCCAAAGAAGTTAAGCCAGAAACAAAACCTGCAGAACCCAAGAAAACTTTTAACAGTGTCAGTAAAATCGATCGGCTATCAAGAATAGCTTTCCCATTGCTTTTTGGAATCTTTAACTTAGTCTATTGGGCTACCTATTTAAACCGGGAGCCCCAGCTAAAAGTTCAAACTCCACATCAATAGCCTCATTTATTCGTATAGTTCTGTTTTGTCTTTTGCTCTGGGAATTGCTTCCCTTTTACGCATACAGTAATTCCCATTTGCTTCATTGCCTCTGTCTTAAAGAAAATAAAGGTTTCTTTAGTTAGCAAAAGGTAAAATATATCTGTATATTTAAAAAACCTTAGTGTGAGGGAGAGAACATTATAAACTATATACTTTGTAAAAGTGATTTTGGAAATGGAAAAGAGTTGTAGAGTAATGGGAGGGCAGAAAAAGAAAAAGAAACCATTTGTAGCAAGCTTAGTACTGAATATCCCCAAAAGATAGTGTATATGTACATGAAAAAGATATTTTTATTCAGAGGATTGTAGGGAGGGGGGGAAATATTCTTTATGACATTCCTGATGCACATCCTAGACTGTATAATTTATTCAGCCACTGTTTATAATCTTTTCAAGGGTGTAAAGCTTTCCATTTGCTGACTCCCATAAGATATGTTATTTTCCTAATCCCTTTTCTCTTCTACGTTACAAACTACCTGACTTATAATATTAAATAGTCTTTAATGAGAAAGGAAATCTACTCACTCTAGGTACAGTTTGTCACTGTATAGCACATAAGATCTAATGGTAACAAATGCTTTAATCTGCTCTCTTACTGCAAGCTTGTTCCAAGCATTAAGTTGTCACTAGACTAGAACCAGTTGCAGAACCAAGTGCAGATCCCAAATTTCTACTATCACCTGTGTAATCCAAACAATTCCTGGATGCTTTAAAGATAGCTTTTACTCATCACTATGTTTTAGAGTGGAAAAAAAAAAAAAAACCAACAAAATTTTTGCAAGCTCTAGATATGTTGAATGTATTCTTTTATAAAATGATACATTAAAAGAAGCTTTAGACTGAGATTTATGAATAGCAGAAAGATAAAATATAGTATTTAAATAATATCTGTAAATATGCAGCATGAGATTGTACATTTTTTACTTTTTTAAAGTTGTGTTCTTAAAACATTGTGTAGGGTTCACCTCTTAGCTCTTAATATGTTGTTAAATGCTCAATAAAACATATTTAGAGCCCGAATTAAAGAAAAAAATAAATCAGTGGTACTGGAAAGCTTACAAAAATAAATAAGCAGAAAGTGTTTGGAATTTATTCCATTTGTAAAGTGGTTAAGTGTACAGCAGCTTGCAATTTGACAATGTCATCCAATGTATACTATCAGATTAATGACTGGTCAGCTCAGGTCATGCATAAACACTAAAGTATGGGATTATATTTGGTAGGTAAAAATGGTGAAATATTTGTTAAGACAGAAGTTCATCTGTATATTACTGCTATATTTGCTGAAACATAACTGTTAAAATAAGCAATGTAATATATGTAGCATTAAATACAAAGAAGTCATACATAAAAGAATGTACAGGAAAATAGATTTTATTGAGTAAACTTACTACATTTCATTTTTACTGTAGCAATATATTTGTAGGAACAACACGTAAGGGCTTTAAATACAAATGTCCATTTTGCAGATATTGTGCTCCCTTTAAAAAAATTCGAGTCAGTATCATTACTGCTGATTCTTAGAAATAAACTTTCAGATAAAGTTTTTTTCAAAGAGATTGGAAGAACGGTGGATACTTGCAAGCATCAATTAAAAAATTTAACTTATGCTATTTAATGGATTTTGAAAGAGTGTTACATGAGCCTCCAGGGAAACAGCTACTGAGAGTCAAGTTTAATAGGCAGTGATTTCTAAACTCTTAATAAATCAGAAAGTTGACTTTCTCTATCTACAAAAGGAAATACTTAATGTTTTATTTAGAGATTTATTTTTTTTAAATAATGCTTCATTGTCTAACATTTAGTCCTGTCTGAACTTGATAAGTTTTCTGATTGGAGCTTATTTAAAAGGGGATGTTTCATCTCTGGTATCATGTGTAGATATATGTATAGAAAAAAATAAACTATGGCTCTTTAACTTCTGTGTACTTGTTTATCTTGTTATTTTTGGCATTAAACTAGTGTGTTCATTTAGGGCATTTTATCTTTCTAGCAATTCATAGCTACCTTTTGGTCTGCATTTTGCACATTAGATGTGAATATTACTTAACTAGTCTGCTTTTTGCTATGCAATGATTGCATTATATCACCTCTTAGTTAGTCTATGCCAATAGTAATATACTATATAAACTTGACTGCACAGTTTATCAAAGACAAGGTATTCTCTATGTAGCTTTTTTACAATGCTTTGCTAAACCATGTAATAATAGTAAGTCTTCCTTGAAAATAATGATACACTCTTATAGAGGACAGTTTCTGTTTACTCCTGAGATAATTTTAAAAAGATGACATTGAATATTTATTGCACCTCAGTGCAGTGATGTGGCAATAAAACCTAAATCTAATAGAGGTTGTTTATGGCAGAAGCATGTATTGCTTTACAGAGTTTAGCAAAAGCTCTTTATTTTATGTCAGACTGTAATTCTATTATAATAATAAAGCTAAAAATGTTCAATAATGCAAGTGAATGTTTTACTTTGGTTTTCTTTAGTTACTGCCTTTTATGACACATTGCTTGATTAGCTGCTATTCATTCAAAAACTTAAGTTTCCTTGGATTTGGTAATGAATGCAGTTTTAATAGATGTGATTTTCTGTCCAGTGTTTTCCAGGGACAAATATAACAGGAATGTTTCCCAAATCTGATTTGACATTCAGAAAAGATAGTTCATTCTGTACCATGTATATCCAGTAAGGCAATTAATTGCATCAGATGAGCAATTGTTAACGTTTTGTACCACAACATTGACTATAATATAAGGTAGGAACAAAATAAAAGGCATTGTCTCCCAGATAAAATGGCAGATAAACCAGAGATTGAGAGTAAAAATATGACTATTTAAGCTAGATATTTAACTGGTTAAATAAACACACAGATCTAAGAAAGATGATTAGAAAAGAACCCCAGGATGTATAAAATAATATTCCACTTATTAAAATAGTTGTAGGGATAGCTTTGAAACAAGCATATGTATAGCTTGAAAATTTTAGTTTTCAACTCCCCTTTCTTTCCCAAATAAGAAAAAAAGAGTGAGGAAAAGTCATTCCAGTGCATTCAGCCCTCAGATTTTCTTGGAATAGATCCTGGAAAGCAAGGCTTATGTTCTTATGTAGAGAGAGACAAGCAATTGCAGACATACAGCTTTAGAGGATCCAAAAGGCTGATATAAATGTACATTTGTATGTAACAATATTCATAGTGTTCTTAAACAGGAGTCCTACAGAAGGATTCTTCAAAATGGAAGGAAAGACTGGAAGGACTCAGATTCTATTAATTTATGATGCTTTCCTCTATTTTGAATGAGGATAATGCAGTCTGAATCCCTGTTCCTTGCCTCCTACAACTGACTCCACGGAGATGATTCCCTGTGAAAACCCACACGGGCTTTTCTGGAAGAGGATGGTAAAGAAAGTGAACACCCACCTCCTATGTTCACATGCCAGATGCAGAGCATACATGGGGATTCTCACATCTTTGTCACTGCTCAAACATTTTTAGGCAGAATTTTATTCAAGTAAAAATGAGTCAAAATGTCTAGAGGCAACAAGGTTTGACTCAGAGAAAAAAAACGTATGACACTATTCAGTTTCGCAGTGTGGAAGAACAGCCTCATCAGATGACAGATTCACAGCCACCAGTCAGTCCAGCATGACACCCTGACACGGGAGTTCTGTCTTTGTTCTCATAGTACATCAACAGAAGCTCCTTCAGTTTTCCTTGAAGCATCCCTAGAAGCTACTGCAGGACTTTCTTTGTGATCAAGAACCTTTTTTACACCACCAATGACTTTTCTAATGAAATTCTTTCTCTTGGACTCTAAGACCTGAAAAACCTGATTTTCTTTCTATCTCCTTCTATTTTTCATCAATATGGTGAATAATAACAGCTTATGAAACACCCTAATGTCTGGAAAATGGGGCACACATGGTTCAAGGAGCAAGTAATAAGATAACTTCTTTCAGCCTGTGCTTTGTATCTGAATGACTGTCCAAATAAATTAGTGTGACTGGGCAAAGTCAAACTTTTTCTTATGGGCTGTAAAAATATCAGTCATACTTTAAAATATAAAAATGCTAGATCTCCTCAGACTTTCTATGGCAGATCCACTGAAGAAAAAATCCTTGTGCTATGCATAAACATGACATAGCTGAAATAAAAATGTGTTTACAGTCCTAGCACATGAATTTTGCAAGTGAAGTGTATTATCAGCTTGTCAAGCTGTTGCTGTCATGTTCCATCTGATTACAAACTACGTCAAATACAACAAGAGAGGTAAAAGCCTTGAAATGACATGTTTCTATAGGCTCATTCTCTCTGGCCATAGGCCCATCCGAACTGGCAGGATGACTTCACAGATGCTAATAAATTTTTTTGATGAAACTGCTTTAAGGCATTGGAAGATGCTCTGAGTGGATTTTGCACTTGCAGCACAGCTGTTACAGGCATCTCACCCAAAGACTAGAGACACTTACCCTCAAAAACCTGCAGATCAACCAACGAAGGGCACAGCTTTTCTGAATGTGCTGTCAAGGGAGCAAAGATATGTTTGCTGAACTCTTTCTTCTGCCAAGGATATTGGAATGCAAACAGATACAATTAATTTCTTTTCAAGTGTCCTTATATATTCAGTATTTGATCAGCCTCAAGTGGTACAAGTCTAAGGATCTAAACCAGTCCCAAGATGTTAAATTTGTTTAGCAGTGATTTGCTATTGGCTGCCCTGCACACTACCTTTGCTACACTCTTTGTTTGATTTTACATGTATCATCTGCTTAGCACCAGGTCACTGCAGTGCCTCATAGGAAAAAAATTATTCAGCTGCCATAGGATTAATTAAAGTTACTTAAAGACCTCACATACTTGGAGATCCTATTCCACTGCTGCCCACAGCAGCAGAACCACACTTCAAAGAAAGGGTTTGTAAGCTTCTAGGGTGGCTCTCCATTGCAGTGATACTTATTAATGTAACAAATTTACTGCAAGGATATGAAAAATTCCAGAAAAAAATTAAAGAGAAGAAAATCTTTTATGGTATCTAAAACCAAATATAAAACATAGTGAAACTACAATAGAAAGATCTTTTCTTAAATTAAATTGTCTTTTTATGAAATACTTTATAAAAGCAGTAAAATGGATTTCAGCCAAGAATCTTTCAGATGAATACACCTTTTGAATCAGAGATAAAGACAATGGAGGTCATAGTAAAAACCTCTGCCGATAATTAGGACCTGCTGTAGGCACATAAATTAAGAAAACTAACATTTTTCAATTAAACATAACGAAATAAGAGTTCATCTCTTTTTCTTGACGAAATTGTTAATTTTAATAATTCAGGAGGCATTTCAGACAGGGTTTTTCTTTGATTTTGTTTTCGTACAGAACCCCACAAAACTTAACTTCTGGTTTCATCTTTCTTCTGCCTGAGGAGCTGTGGAAGGCATGAAAAGGTGAGGGACACCATTCTCCAAGGTAGCGATGTACCTGTCAGGAAATAGAAGTCTTACAACAAACATTAGCTTTAATATGGCCGTGTAAAGTATTTTTGTAGCTACACATAATGCTCAGCTACGCCTCATGGACACGACAAAATAATACACAGATTAATGTAAAAGTGTTGTGGGCTTGATAGGGTTTGGTTTCCATTGATGTGCACATCCCTACCTTGCCTCAGCAGCCTTGTTTTGTAGGAACTCTGCTAATTTAGACCAAGTAAAATGGGGCTTTGGGCCGTTAGGGCCTTTACCAGCTTGTTCCTGACAAACCTCTCATCTTCTCTGTGGAAGGCAAAGAAGATTTTAATGAAGTAACTGGAGCAACATATCCCCTTTCAACAGTTAAAGGACAGCGTGAACCATGAGAGTAATGAATGTACTGATGTGATGTTTAATGGCTGCAAAGCCAGAATGTTCATGCCTGCAAGAACTTCTTCTAGATCCATGTCATCTCATCCCTGAAAAGATAGCCAGATTTGCAGAACGGGTAAATATTTTCCAGTTCCAGAGGATGCCAGCCATGACTTCACTAGCAGCTTTCTAAAAACGTATTGGAGCTGTGTTCTGGTCACTGAGTTCCTGAATATCAATGCTTAGTTCATCTCTGATCCTAACCTCGGCTTTCTTTTCCAACAAAGTTTGCCGGGCCAGAAGTTGTGCATCCATTTAACGGTTTTTGAACAGACAGATTTTTGGCTTGCAACTCCCAAACAGTATAGAGAATTTTAAGACTACTGAGACAGAAGAGAAAGGTCATTATGGACAATACAAAGAACTGGTAAAGCAGAAAGTCCTTATCATGGCTTTAGTTGATGACTAACCATCCATCATTCAATCCCCTGACAGTACTGGTCTGCTCCAGGCAAATGAGTTAATAAAAAACCAGAAATGCTTTCAAGTGGGTATGAGCAGAATTAAACAGGTGCCTGATGCTTTTGAAAACCTCATTATTTCTATCCGTGTACAGAATGACTTTTTAAAGCATACTGGTGATGCTAAAAAGCAACTATAACAAGAAAAGCATCATTAGATTGTGCAGCAAGTTCTGCTAACAAAATTTTCCGAGTCTGAATTCTACCAGAGCATGTGGCTAAAAATCTTCCTCTTGCAGCTACATGAACAATGCCATAAATACTTAGGTGGCAAGCCATGGAAACATGGGTTTCAAGACTTTGAAAGAGACAAAGAATTCTAGGTTATATTCACATTGCCGCAAAACATTTTCTTAATTATATAACAGAGCTTGAAATTTATATTGAGGGTTTTCATAGATCTGCATGGAACCATTGATCAGACAAATTAAAGACAAGTTACTTGTTATGTTCCTATATCAGGCCTTAGTAGTGGCAGCAGGAATAACAATTAGATATTCAAGTAATGCAATTCTGTGAGGTATTTTTACCACATTATTCTAAACTGACAGAAGTTATCTTTCAATACAACTTTTATTTTTCCCAAATACCATCCTTGGTTAATGGAAAAGTTAAAGATACAAAAAGCAAGAATATTAATTTTGTTACAGCCTTAGGTTCAAAAGGAATAAGTAAGCTTCAAGAGATATAACCATGTACCTAAAGAAAAGCAGTTTTATCCGGCTACTGCAAGAAATAAATGGAAAGAAGTTTATAAATAAACATGATTCATTTATTTATAAATGTCTAGAGATAAGAAATAATAATTCTCTGGTGTAACAAAAGCTGACATATTTATTACTAAACATAATGTACTTAACAACAAGAGTTGTAAGACAACAGGCTGTTTTACTACTGCCTCTTAATGGGAATTACATGAATAATGAGTCTCAGGAGGCACTTACCAGTGATAAAGGTAAATATTGGCTCTAAAAAATGTCAGACAAGCTATTATATCTCTGTATTGCAAGCAAGCTACACAGATTATTAGCTATTATTTTGTTTTATTATATCTAGCATTTAATAGCTTGGAATGTATGTTTAAAAGATTAAACTACTGATAATATCTGAAAGCACAGTCAATGCAAAAGCAAATAATCATCAGTTTCTTTTCAGACCATAACTGTGGCTGGACGGCGTGCAAGAATAAATGAAAACAAGCTTACATCAAGGTCAGTGCAGTGAAGGATCTTGAACAGAAACCAACACAGAACAAACAGAATTGCAATGAATCATATTAAAATCTCAGATGGAAAATATAACTTGTTTCTACTACTATTAGTTTCTATATAGTAACAGAGAAGAACTTGCCTGAGATCCCAGCTCTGGTACTTGACCCATTACACAGAGTGTACTTTGCATAGTTAGAACTGACACCCTGTCCTCATCAGTGCACACACAGAAAAATAACACAAAGAAACTTCGCCTGTACGACACCAGAGGGAATAATTGAAGGTAAGGAAGGTGTAAAGTCAAAGCTGAAGCAGCTTAACACAGGCTGAGGGGGGCTGGCAAGCAGCAGATGTGCATCTGTATGAAGGGAGGAGGAGATGATGCAACAGCCGCTGATCCATGACTCCTGGGTTTTATCAGGAGCCGGTGCCTGCATGCCCAAGCCACCTGGACAATGTTCCCCTGCCCACTGCACTGCCTGGCTGCCCCTGACCCAAACAGTCTCCCTGCAGGAGTGACCTGACACAGAGTAGGATTGTGCCTGCCACAGATTTCTGGGGAAAATCCTCAGCCTTGGTGTGGGGCTGTCTCTGTGGCCCCCTCTGAAGGAACATTGTGGCACCACTGAACAGTAAGGTTGAAAAGGACACTAAGTTATCCTCGGGCACTCTTTGCTCCAAAGGAGGATAAATGGTTCTCACAGGAAATACCATTCCTTATCTTTGAATAATTCTTATTTAAATGTATTAATTGTATTAATTTAATGATTTCCACAGTTAAACCAAAGTGTTTCAGAAAGGCCGAGAAACCATTAACATTGGATGTATGCCAACAGTTTTCTGTCCAAGAAACTCAGACTTCTGCAGGCAAAAAACCAGGCAGACCAGACCACAGCCTGTTGGGTGCAATAACTGGTAACTCAGGATGTCTGAGATTTAGGAAGCTGTTCATCTGAACATAACTTGCAGTTCACTTCTGCACAGTCAAGAAAAAAATATTCACCATGGTCACAATACCATATTTTAGGAGATACAACCCAAAGGCTTAGCTATGGTTTCACTGTCCAAGGACTCAAATTACCAAGTCTTTTTCTGGGTGAACATGGGTAAGTTGCTTTTTCAACAATGTGAAATGGTAATAATAATGCTGAGCTGTTTACAGATGCTCGTTTCCCTCTTTAAACAAATGACGTTTAAGAGGAAGAACTGTTTGCAGTTCACCAGATTTGAAAAAATCATGCAAGGATCTACTCACTTTGCTCTCCCAGGCTTCTTCAATGACCTTTATATTCTGCTGAGAAAAAATGTCAGATATCAGCTAGGTATTACTGCTATTAGCTCTAACAGCAGCTAGGATCTGTGGTGTGCAATTGGGACTTCTCAGCAGTGAACGCTGTACAAAGAGCTAAGAGGCAGGTGATTAGAAGAAGGGGGGGAAAGCTGGAAATCTCACCACAGTAATGGTAATGTTCATGTACATTGGAAGTCTCAGCACTGGAATGTGCTATTAATACCAAAAGTCTAGCCCATACTAGGCAATAGCATACAAGCATGTTGTGGGTAAGTCAGTTTTAAAAGAGAATTCTAAATTAAACAAAAATACCTTTTGTGGAAGCCTTTTTCACCCCAGCATGTTTCTAGTGAAAAATCAAAGACATTAAAATTTTCGAGATAGATGGTTCTCACACAGTTTATGGAATTCTTAGCAGAAGCTTAAAACGTCTTGACAATATCTTTGGGTTTTGTGGTAGCAGGGTAGACACATTCCCTTTCTTGCAGTGAATTTCTTCATAAAGAAGAAAGATTCCTGAGTTTGAATGGTCTCTCTGTGGTGACTGATTCCCAGCTGTAATATATTTCAAAAGAACTGTCTTAACTCACTCTACCCATCAGTTCTACTCTACAGTTGTCACTTCTGATGTTCCAGAAATCACCAGTCTGACGTACATTTCTTTTGCCACTCGTCTCACTGCTGGCTAGTGCAGAGCAACAGAGGTCAAGGGGCAGAGCTGTAAAAATACACCAAGATGAGGAAAATAAATTCTGCAGCCCAAAAGGCAAAACTACTGATGCAGAAGATTACTAAATACAACCAGTTGCCTTATGGCTCTTGAATCTTCCAAGGAGGACACTGTGAGACTGCTGTTCAGTAAATATGAAACACAGTCTTAGGGCAAGTCAGAAAAAATCAAGATTTTTTTCTTTTCATTGCTCCTAATTACTATTTGCTTGGGGGAGGGGGGAATGATAGAGCGTTTATCTCGATAAAATACATTAAAAGTATTTCTATGGCTAACATAACAGAAAGAGTGCAAAACCTGCTGACCCTTAGAGAAATTTGCATCAGCTCTGGGACTCTGCCAAGGGCACAAACTCATTGAGGAAAAATAACTGTCTTAAATATGTGTATTTAGAGTTTAAATTGTGGGATGATGAGGAGGAACTCTCAACATCTCAACAGTTCTAAATCTCTAATCAAATTATTAAAATGCTGTTAATTTTTTTTTAATTTAAACACATGTATATGAATTTTCTCCCCAAGTTCAAGTGATTCTTCTATCTGCCGTAGCTTTAGTACTAATTTGCACTTAAACTTTGATGTCTAGACACCTGCAACACAACAGGATTCATGCACAGAATACCACAGTACACAATTTCCTGAGAAGGACGAACAGAACCACGGAACCACAGTTCCTCCTAAACTTTGTAGAAACCAATGGAAAATTTGGGGTTTGACACTCACTTCAAGCTTTCTTTTTTACTTAAAGCCGTACGTACAACATAACCACAGTTTTAAATGAGCCAGAGCAAGCACCTCATGAGTGATGTCCATCTCAATAACCCCCAAAATTTTGTTCCAATCTCCCATGGAGATAAATGGTGAGCTACTCAAATGTGTGAATGACATTGATGCACATAACCTGGAAGTCTGATTCTAAGTGGATATTTTAGTATGTACACAGAGGCAGAACTCTTCATTCATTTGCCACCTTTTTCTCCTCCTTTCTCCACAAATTCTTATTGTATGGGCATAACTTGCTTTACAGTCTCGGAGTTTTCTACAAAGCTGTTTTTCAAGCTGTGTATACCTAGACAGAGTTGTCATGAACTAGTAAAGTTAAGGTGGCCAAATGTGATGACTGCGCACATGATGGCCAGATATATCTTAACCGCAGTTAACCACTGAAATGTGGGTGCCTAAACCAGCTTGGGGTCTGGGCCCATGTAAGCTGAAATGTATTGAATTTCACTCTCAACAAATCTTGTTAAAATAATAAATCATGGTAATTCTGTTCTCAGTGGTATTAACAGAGCATTTGAGCTAGAATTTCTTTGCAGATTTCCTCAATTTTGCTAAACCTTCAACTGTGTGCTTTTGTTTCCCTCTTGCTTTTGCCAAGACTTGTTAGGGCAAGATATAGAGAAGAGACTCAGGAAAAAAGTGAGATGACAGATTGTTTCATGCCACAAGGGACTGTGGGATTAAGAAACACAACGAGCTTGTGGAAAGATTTTGTGGCTGCAGGCAACCTATGTCAGAATTAGAGAGCAGTAGTCCTGGGACAGCAGTGCCCCAGAGCTGTGACTTGTAACAACTGTATCTGGCCTAAATACCAAAAAAACCCCCCATTTAGTCATCTCCAATCTAGTCAAAGGAGACAGTAAGGCATAGAAAGGAATAACTAAGTAGTTGCTGCATTCCAGTCCATTCTGAGACTTGTCCTGAACTAACACAGCCTTTGTATGTGATAAAAAATTAGCTTCTGGAGCAAAAGTGTATTGTTACTCTCTGTAAGATGCTGAAACACCAAACTGGATCTTTTCATGAATACAAACCCTCTTTCGCTTTTTGGGTTTTTAAATATAATTTTCCTCCATGTGATAAATTGTAATTGGACTAAAAAAATTGAGAAATGAGTTTGACCCTAGTGAGTGTTATACAAATACTGGAATTTACTTGGATTAGATGATACTTAATGAGCAGGTACTCAGCACACACATCGACCTTTGTGTAGCCCAAACTTTATGAATCAGTTACGTACCATTTGAGAAACCTGAATTAGGAAGACCAATGTACAATTGCTCTGGTCTGAACTGCGTACAATTGAACCATATGATGTGCAAGACTGAGCTATCAGTATAAAAAATAAGCCTGGTAAATATTGAAACATAAAATTGTACTGCCTGTGCTCCATAAGGCTTTTTTCTTTAAAAGATACATATATACTTTATTTTGAGCAATATATTTTTGCTCTAAAAAAGATTTTGATGAGATGATGTTGGTATTTTATTTGTAAGTTAATAGAGGATATAAGATGCTATGAAAAAAATGTGGGTCTATATATGACCACTAAAATGCAAGATTGATATTTTAGCAATACTAATATTGTGTTATCAAATGATTCACAAGAAATAGATAGTAGACCAATAAAATCCCGCTCAACTTCCATGAGTTAACAAAGTATATTATAAATGTTAGGTATATTCTGCTGTATAAAATATTCTCATATCTGCAGTCTGTCTTGTATTTTATACTGAATAGTATAAAAAATGTATTCTGTACAAAAGACAAAAAGAAAGAGGAAGGAAAAAGCAGCACTGATAATGGATTTCAGAGATTCAGCTGGAAAGCATTAAGAAGTAAAAAGCCCTGTGTGCAATACAAGGAAGATTCAAAGAAGCTGTGGCAGAAAAAAATAAGAGGGAAAAAGTTTCCATCCACCAGCAAAGAGATTTGAGAATATCAATGTACATCCCAGTACTTTAGTTGTATTTATTTTTCTACCTTTTAGGTTCATGTTAAGAATGCAAGACCTAAGTAGTGATTTGACTTAGGACCTTCTCCAGCTACATCACAAAATTTAGCTAGCATAGTAATTGAGCCAATATGAATATAATTAAAATAGGATTTAATTCCTGATTAATTTGGAGACAAGACATCCGAAAGAAAAAGAACAAGAAAAACATTCCTGCACCTTAATCAATGTAATTGCCATGATCATTTCCTACCTGACCAAAAAATCCAATGAGAAATTTCAGCCCTAATTAGGAATATCAGTTTGATTCACCCAGCTCTAGACACACGTTCAGAGTTGACTATTAGGAGGGTTTTATCTGCAAGCTTTTTGCACCTCAACGTTGAACAGAGATTTGAAAAATTTGATACAGTTTGCAGGTTGTATGGTGCTGAGTCATGTGTGGAAAAAAGTGTGCGCCAGAACCAGGCTGGGATACAAGAAAAAGGTTTTCAATGAAGTAACATGTTCAACTGCATAGAAATAGAGGATCCCAGGGAGATCCAGTGGCCCGAGTGACAGCTTGGGCGGCAGTTTTTAGGCAAAACTCTATCATCATAAACTTATGAGGTGATTAAAGACAAAGCCTCAATTAATAAGGATTGTTATAATGTGATTTGAAGTGGATTATAGTATCATTGTACTTCCTGGGCTTAGCTGATAGAAATAGCAGATGAGTGCAGGATCCTTTTAACTACCAATAAAATAAAAACCTACAAGCCCAAACCGCGAAAATAAAACAGAAAAGCAAGCAGTAAAATTACTGACATGAGGTCTAGGCTTATCCTGCTGCAAACTGACCAGGTAGGGATTTGGGAGCTACTGCTGAAAATTTACAAATTTCAACCCAATACAATGCAGTCATGAAGTAGGAAAATTAAAATTAGAATCAGAGCTCCAAAGAGACTGAAGTGGAAAATAAAAAAAAAAATAATTGGTGTTGGTATCTACTTTTTTTTTTTTTCCATCTACAGTAATAGGATGTTAAATGCAGAAATCCTATTCAATTCTGGATGAGAAAACTGAGACAAAAAATGAGAAGTTACCCCCCCAGTGCCTGAGCAACACAACTAATGTACATCATATGACTTCATACAGATCAGAATGATTTCTTAAAATATAGTAAATTAAAAATTAAAAACTGTCTGTGGTAGAACTGGAGACATTAAAATGTGTGGTACAAACAAGGAATCTGTGCAGTAGTTTGGACAACTATACATAAAATGACAAGCTACCCGTTTCATTAAGAAGCATTAATCGAGCAAGTTGACTAAACCAATTAATATTATGCAGTAAATTCAAATTAATTGCCCTACTGGGATACCCTCTGTAATGGTAGAATTATTATTTGTCAGAAAAGCCAAATTCCCAATCTGAAGTGAGGAAATTAATCTGCTTCATCACCAAATCCTACTGACATGTCAAGTGTAAGCCTCTAGGGCTAATTCTCCACCACAGCACACACCGATGAGAAGCACATGAGCAGATGAGTCTGGAGTCCTCTCAGTGTCATCTTGATTGATGACCAGTTCAAAGAGGTATTTGTAAATGCTTATTTAGCCCCCCATGAGTTTCACTCAGCACAACAGACAGCTCAGAGCCCCTGAAAATACTGCGGCTCCCTTGAAAAAGGCACTTTTATATAAATAAGAGCTCTCCAGGAAATTACCATTAGCAAAGGAAGAGAAAGAAAGGTTGATAAGGGAGCGAGACACACAGATAAGAGCAGATTAATATCAGAAAGAGCAGCAGCTCTTCCAAGTTTTGCCCAGTGTCACTTCTATACCATGCTGTATCTCCATCCCACTCAGGATAAAAAAATTGTATCTTAGACTCTTCCCCCCTCACCCCCCCCACCTCATCCAACCCATTCCAATCACTGATTATTTCTGTGTCCTTTCAGACACTGAAAGATGCTGAGACAACAGATTGGAGGCTCGCTTTCCAGCTTTGCTGGAACAATCATCCGAAGATTTGAGAGAGATTGCATATAACCTCTTTATAAAATTAATCTCCCTCCCTGACAGACCTTGCCACTCAAATACAAAATCAGTCTCTTCTGAATCCCCGTGATAATCAAAGTGCTATAGCCCTTGTTATAAATAGATTTAAGTGATCTTAGCTCACTCGTTGCATCACTCTACCAGACAATCTTGCTATCACAAAAGGATCATCATAAATGACCTGGAAAATTCTGTTAACCCACAATGGCTCCAGAACCGTTATAGTGCAGGACACCTTAAAGTAGTTATTTCTATCCTTAACACTTATTCGTAAAATTGTATCCACTTTTCTTTCTCCAGATCTTACTTACTTTACAAAAAAACATTCTGAAAACTGTTAACAGATACAGTCCTTAAAAAACTCCAAAACCCCAAAAGAACAAAAACCCAAAACCTGAAACACATCTTTCCTTGTTTTGACCTTAAGACACAAGAAGTCAAGGTTATTTCTAAAGCATTTTCTTCAACACATAACTGAATCCAAGCCCTTTGCATAGCTACACTTCAATTGGCCCGTGACTGACAGCTGTCAGACTGGTTCATAATCAGGACTCTTTATAGCAGATATTCAAAGAGACTAAAGAAAAAAAGTCATAGAAAATTGAATTTCGTTAGTAATCAGACTAGTGTTAGTGTATTGAGATTTTGGTTTTGCACATACTTCTTTATTCATTTCTAAGACAGGCATTTATAGAAATGGTCAGCTTTTCCATAGCAGAGATGTCTAGTCAGGTTTATAGATTAATTAAGTCATCCAGGAATGAAAAATTAAATGAGTTCACCTACACAGAATAACACACTTCATGAATATCTGTGCAATAGCTTAAAATAATGAAGAAGCATATGCAAAGAAAACAAGTATATGCAAACATGCAGCAAGCATCCATGTAGTATAATTTTACAAACTATAAAAAGAATACTTAATACTGGAAACGAACATTTCTAAAATTAAGAATGTCTTCCTCTGCCAGACTTCTGACAACATAATATTTTGTTTATCCAAAGAAAGGGAAGTAAGCAGGAATGGTCAGCTGTCCTTCCTGAATGCCTCATAGTTAATGCCTGAGATTATTCATTCTCCCTGCCTTTATCATTATTCCCATCATACGCAGAGGCTGTGCTATGTTGTTCCAGGTACTGTACACACATGGCCTAAAGAAATTAGTGTGCTCTTACTGACTTTTCAAGGCAACGTGAAAACTAGTTTTTCTCACCAGCTCTTTGACACAAAAAAGGACTCTTCTGTTTAGGGATCGGTGTAGCTGGAAATCATCAAATGCATTTTCTCACCTTCTCTCACTCCCTGCCTTCAACAAGGGTCTCACTAGGACAGTAATGTTTAAATTGATATATGCTAGGAATTCTGTGCACTGAATTTAACCACCAGTGACTAGTCCAGAGAATCAGCTTGGTACCCATAGGAAACAAAAGCAGCCATGAAGTGACAATTACTGATAAGATCACATCATTTTGGACTGAGAACGATGGCCCCAATTACCACTCTCTTTGCTTAAAAATTACCTCTGTGTTTCCCCTCTTGCATGTGTTCTCATGTGGGCCAAAAGAAAGAAACTAAATATTCTGGAATGTGTCAACTAGACATAGTCTGGGAATGGCCTTGTCTTACTGTGCTGATTTCATTGTGCTCCTAATTGTAGCATCAGCGGTCATAATTAAAACATCACCATGAAATTAAAAATGTTCCTATTCTGCAACATAAATAAAGCTCTGTTTATTCAACCAGTAGAAGGATTTGTGACACAAAATACCCTTCTACACTAATTTAATGAGCTCATTTTCTAGGGAGGATTAACTGATAAGATGTTTAGATGGAACTTAATTATTCTTCGTGAGATAAAGTAACAAATTAGGGTATATTGTGTGGATTAGTAAATAAGTAATTTATTTTTCTATAATTAAGACCCAAGTTCAAGCACTAAGTAAGATGGGTTGCGTTATCAGGAGAGTATATGCCACATTTTCCCAACATTCCTGAGTCTCAGCACGTTAGTTTATTACCCAGAATTGAAGGACATTTTAAAAAAAGAAGATACAGTGAGAAAATAAGTGGAAAAAAATACTACATGCTTTCATAATAAATATTTACATGTGAGGCACATTTTGTATTCAGATTTCAGAAGCACTTGAACTATAGAGCCCAACTATTTTCAGAATCACATGATGACAGATTGAGTCTTTCACATCTGTTCTACTGTTTATGTGAGGTTCTTATAGAGCGGTACGTATGAATTAGCTCTATCTATATAATCACAGAAAGACTGTTAATACAGGTCGTGTAGTTATTCAGACACTTAACACTCCAAAGCATTATACACGATCATTCAGTACTCCATCACAAGGATAGAAGCCATAGACAAAAATTCGAAGATTCTTCCATGGTTTTATTGCTGTGATTTTAAAGTCTGAAGTTTCATACAATGCTTCGGATCAGTGAAAGCTCTTGTTTAAGGTAAACTACCCATATTCAGCATTTTTAAGCTGCACATCTGTGGCTGGAATACAAAAACCATAGAACCACAGGACAAACACCAAACCACTGTTGGGGTTTTAGGAGTTCTCCTTTTGTTTTTTTTTCTCTCAAGGAGACAATAACGACCGGATACCTAAGAGAGACAAAGAAGTTGTCACAGCTCAGGGAAGGGGTGCAGCTGGCTGCTCCCTCTTTACCTGGGGTTTCTCATGGAGGGCAGAGACACTGCAGGATTTGGGCTGGGAAAACGGGGTTGGGTGCAGCCTCTGGCTCTCCTGAGCTTTCGTCATTCCAAGGGGAGAGAGGCTGCGGCGCTGTGGGGAGAATTTGTCACCACTGCGGGGTTCCGTCTCCTGCTGCTTTTCTTCTACCGTGAGTAGAGCTCTGCTCCTAAGAGCGGCTGTTGCACTGGGACCTTATTAACACTGACCTCACTAAAAGAGGGACTTTTCACCATCTGTTCGGGTGCCTCAGGGGAAAAACCCCGGGGTCCCAAGCCGGCCTTTCCCTGCCCTGCCCAGAGC
>VZTG01003874.1:349987-396694 GCA_013397845.1 Melanocharis versteri
CCTTTCCCTGCCCTGCCCAGAGCCGGGCCGCCGCTGCCCCGCCCCCGCCGCTTCTTCGGCACTGCTCCGAGCTTTCGCTGCACTGTCGCTCTTCATCGCCTGCCGTCCCGTGGTTCCCACTACAGCTGTGGAGTTTGATACACCTCGTCCACCACCCCGGGCTTTCAGTTTGCTGTTTCCGAGAGTCCTGCTGAGGCCCCGGGCTCGGCCGCCCCTGTGGGTTTGTGAGGCGAGCCTCTCTCCCGTCCCTTCCCGTCTCGGCCCGGCCGCCATCACCGCGCGCTGCCCGAGCCGCACCGGAGCGCCCCCTGCAGCCGCGGGGAATCATCGCACCTGCCGTGCCCGCCGGGAGCCGCAGCGCCCCTGCCGGCTGTGAGCGGAACTGCACCCAAGGGGAGAGCGCCTGCGGCCGAGAGAAGGCTGGGGCTGGGTTTGTGTTTGTGGTTGATGCTATAGTTGTTGTTTGTTTGCCTTATTATATATATTAGTAAAGAACTGTTATTTCTATCCTCATATCTTTGCCTGAGAGCCCCTTGATTTCAAAATTATAATGATTCAGAGGGAAGGGGGTTACATTTTCCATTCCAAGGGAGGCTCCTGCCTTCCTTAGCAGACACCTGTCTTTCAAACCAAGACAAGCACCTAAGAAAAATTGGCAGTTTTCCAGTTTGGTTTCATTTGAACTGAAACAGGTCCATGATTTAAAGCCTTCTGCCCCATATCATCAATAGAAGTGATACATCTGGACCTGTTGAGCAGTGCTCTAACCGTGGTTCATTCAGGACTTAAAGCGAGCAGAAAGGGCATCAGCATCCAAAGCATCTTCATTGCACTCTTGCCAGAGAACCAGAGAGACTGTGCAGAGCAGGCAAACCTAAAGTCAGTCAATAATACAAGTTCATAACCTCTTGAAATGCACTTTGTTCTTCTGCATTAGCATTTGCAATCAAGCTGATAGCTGCAATTTCTGAAGACAAATGCATAAATAATGATTGATAATGTAAATTAGGCCATCTCCTAGAATGTGTCATAGAACTCTCATTTAGAGGGTGCATATACTCTCTAAAAATATCATAGGGTTCAGTCTACCCATGGCAGGAAGGTGGGGAAGGTCAGTGCCCTGAGCCATTAGACCTTGAGGATCTGCAACACTGTGTGTCCTCCTTTAGTGCCCAGCAAGAACCATGTCAAAGAGAACACCCACTGCCTTTTGACATTCAGGAAGACCACAGAATTTACTCCAAGTGTTTTCTTGAATTCTCAGGATTTTTAGCTTCAGATTCCTTCCTTTCTGGTATTTTTCTCAATAAACTCAACATTGCTAACAACGAAGCAACCAACTGGGTGCAATGATTAACCTACTAACGAACACAAATGGACAAAGAACATTAGCTACAAATGGTTCAAAGACAGAAGATATATTTGGCTTACACCTTTTTCACCAAAGCCTCAATATCTAAAAGACCACAAAACATAAATGCTGCTTCTCTGGTATTTTCATACCCTGTCTCTAATGCTTCTCTGGGTTTAATCACCCTTGTTTGTTTTGCTCCCTATAAGTGGATTGGTATCCTGAAAACAGGTACTCAGGTTTGCAGTCTGTTTGATTCTTCCAGGAGATGGCACGAAACCGGCCATCAGACATCTCGTGTCCATACTGGACAAACTACTGGGCAATTTATTAACAGCACAGGGGCAAAGGGAGGCAAATGACTCGAGTCTGGTTCCACACTGCTACCTTCCCTTCCACAGCCAAAGAACTCTTACATGATGTTAGCTATTTAGCTTAAATCAATGAGAATATTCTAGCCATATTTGGATGTGTCCAGTTGCAATATTTTTTTTCTATAAATTTATTATTCCTTTCCTACAAGACAAACATTTATCTTTCGGTGAAATACAGCTCCGCTACCACAAAGTTTCATTTCAACAGCTTTTATTTTACAGATGTCTGCTGCTTCTTTACCCTAAAGCTTCAATATTTCCTCAGAGTTAACTTCAGACACTCAAAACACCCCAATGTTTATACCCAGACACCTTGTTTTGTTTCTATTGCTCCATATTGCCAACAGGAACAACTTTTAAAGACAGAGAGAGTACAATCTGGTAAATCGAAAAATGTGAAAAATACATTATGATACATTACTTTTTTTCTTGCTACCATGTAACCCTATTCAGTTCATAATCTACAACAACCCTTGAGCCACCACTTCTCAGAGACAGTCCCCCACTCTTCTAAAATTTAACACATTGTGTTATTAGCTATCTAAATATAATGAAATGCTTATTGCTCTTTTCTGACATTCACCCAAAGAATTCAGGTGATTCTGTGTTGGTGCACTTTCCTATCTTTTCATTAGCCACCTGCATTTATGGTTCCACTAAAAACAAAACAGAACTACAACTATGGTAACAAATGGCATAACAGTGCCAGTGCAGTGACAACACAACTTTATAAAATTTATACAGCTTCCATGCTTGGCAATGCTCTCAGTCTCATGGTGGGATATTCTTCTTGGGGTTTTCCTGTGTAGGGCCAGTAGCTGGATTTCAGTGATCCTTGTGGGTCACAGTCCATGATTCCCTGCAAAAATGTGCAGTTTCCCCTGAGAAAAAACTCAGAACAAGTTGCATTGCAGTAATGGTCATAAGAACTACTTATAAAATTATCTTTTGCTCCATTGGAAAATGGAACAGACAAGAGAAAGGAGCTGTTTCAATCCAATTAATAAATAATCTGTCATCATCTATTCTGCTTAAGCCTAAACAGTGTCACCATGCCCCTGTTTATTTTGAACTTGTCACTTAGGGCAACCTAGACAAATTATTGATCTCTTCATCAAGCATCTCAGTGTAAACTTTGATTAATTGCTTATGTTTCTTTCTCGGAGTGATGAAATCGCTGCACTGCAGTGGCAGATGAGAGGAGCTGTGAGAGGCTGCTCCCAAAGTCATGAGTGTTCACCTGAAAGCCCTCAGAGGGGATGAACTCTGTGCTTGGGCACACTTGCACTTGTACTTCTTTTGAAACATAAGCAACTACTGCAGCATTCAGCTCAAAGTTAACTCAAGGTCAAGAAAGTAAAACTTTGAGAATGCTTACAGATTTCAAAAGAAAGTGCAGCTGAGGTAGAGCACTGAACTAAAACAAGGGTGCTCAAAAAGTGTTTGCCAAAACAAGGTTTTATTCACAGAAAAAATTTCAGAAAGCAAGCATAGAAATTTTTTGCTGCTGCTGGTTTTAGAGAAGTTTTTGCTAATATACACAGGAATGTTCAGTGAGACTTTTCTTTAATGAGAGAAATTACACCCCCTTGAATGATTTAAAAGGCCAGGACCCATAAGGAAAAATGAGAAACAACTTGATGAAAGAGGACACAAAGCACCAGCCTCCCCTTGGAGGCCATTGCATTTTTGTGAAAAGATGAGGAGCTGGAAGTGTCATCAAGAAATACCCTCGGTTTCTCTTTTATCATAATGAAAGGCCTACTCTTCTCTGGGAGATGCTCTTAGATATTTTTTCTGGCCTTTTCCCTTTTTTTACTTCTTTTTGTTCTAGCCACTTTTTCTTCCTTTGCAGAAGGAATTGCTTTCCTTCCACTTTTACTTAGCTGCATGTCATGGAACAAAGTTATCATTGATAAGTGAATTGAAATAAATGCAGTGCTTCAGTTTGCAATTCACTAAGGCTCGTGTGTCTGGGAGCCAACACTGTGTCCACTGAACATTAAGTTTCACAAAAGGTTCACAAAACCATGGCAGGCTTAAAAGTGGAAGACTAAAAGGTCTGCGGCTGAGTGGGTGAGGTCAGTGACCAAAAGGAAGAAACATCAACCAATACATGAAACTTGTTTGACTATCAAATAGCTGCACAGGAGACAAACTGAAGAAAAATGAAGAACTGGAATACCTCTGTTAGCTTGGCTGTATTTTTAGGATAGCAGTGTGTGTGTGTGTATATATATATATATATATATATATGGGCTTAAATATATCTGTCTTTTTTTATTGATTGGATCTCAAAGAAATAATACACATTATTTCTGTACTTCCATTCTTTGGTGAGGAGGGGAAATCAGAACTTTGAAAAATTAATTTAGTGAATTTGGAAAAGGCTGAGACATATTCAAAGCTATCTCTTGTGATCTTTCCATGTCCAAAAGCCCTGAAATTAGTAATTCATGCTCATAGCTTCATGAGTTTAATGTGGAAAGTAGAATAATCCGAAGTAGAATCCAGCAGAAAAAGCTGAGCAATCAGGGACCCTTTTCAAACTGCTTTTTACTCTCTGCTGATACTGAGTCTGTTCCCTGCAAATTCCAATGCAGGAGAAATTTCATTGACTTAAAAACCTTACTTAGCCTTATCTTTTGGATTAATATAGCTAGACTCTGATTTTTCCATGAAAGGAACTTTTTAAAACATGATTTATTGTCAGCTCTACTCAGGATGGAGGGACCTCTTTGTGTCTCCTTTCCAGCTTGCTGAAGAGCACCAGCTTGCAAAGGTCATGTTGAACCTCACAATTACTATCTCCACACTCTCTGATGGGGAGAAGAGAGTGAGAGAAGAGTTAACACATGGTGGGGATAGATGAACTGGAAAAGGGTGGGAAACAGTCTGAGAGAAGTATTAGGAACTTTCAAAAAAGCACTACAGTACATCTTATAAATAGGAAGTTTATTCATGCACACCACTTAAGGACAACTTACCTAACCTCGTGGTTTATAACTGCTTTAATTTCCCAACTATTTCCTTTGCAAATAAATTTCTGTATTAAAAACAACCATCCCAAATACCAGAGATCTAGGAGAACATGACAAAAGCCTCTGGTTTCCTGATTTTAGCTGTTAAGTGTCATCCCCATCCTCCAAATGTGAGAGGGGGATGTTGGGGTATAAAAGAAGGGAAGAAAAGAATTATTTTAAAAATGTGTTTGCTGATAGTTAATAAGTCACTTGAGTAGGTAACTTTGCTAAATTGAAACTTCTCAGGAGTGGAGAAAAATCCTGTAAGACGACTGTGGCTTTTGCTGCTTTTACCATTCTCCAACCAGATGTGCCCTATTCCAAAACAGATCTTTTCTTTTAACTGATTTTGTCTTGTGATATTACAAATACAGAGCAGAAAGAAGTGTCTTGTTCCTAACCAGTTCCCGTAAAGAACTATGTACTAGAGAAGAGATCCAGCATTTCAGCATGCCAATCTGATGGAATTCAGCAGCTTATAAACATCACCAGCAAAATGCCTTTTCAGTTTTAGTCATTTTGAGCAAATGTAGATAGTTCATCATTGCAGAAAGACAAAAGTAACCAAGGTTCCAAACCGTGTCGGGTTTTTTCTAATATTTAAATTATTATTTAAATAATTCATCTTCTTTAGTATAAAATACTGCTTGGTGCTTTTACTCCCCCACAGAGAATTGAGTGGGCTTTCCCTTACTCTCCCCATTTCATGGACCTTTTTCAATTAGAAAGTTCATAAAGTGGATCAAATGGTGATTCTATTGAAGTCAGCTACAAATTATCATTGACTTTGAGAGGATTTCAAGCTTCAATGATGATTACATGCATATATGTAACGTTATCCCTGAATTTCCTGTATCTCTATAGGACTAGGAAGAAAGTATAAACAGGTAGACTGATCTCCACATTTCTCAGATGGTCCTGCTTCAAAGATTCTTATATCTTTGAATTTTTAACTTTGAAGTGCTTAGATTCAAGGGAGAAAATATGATTATTCTCTGGGAGACTTTAACCATCTTATGATTTTTTTTTTCTTGAAGTGTTCTACTTATAGCAGTAAACTAATTATATGCAATTAGAACACAGCAAAAGTCTCAGAAAATGAGAAGCTGATAGAAAACTACAAAATCATAATAAAATGAAAGCATACCTATTTTTGAATACAGAGTTTCATCTTTCAGGCTTAATCTTTTAAACCCTGCATTGTATAAAACAATTATATAATTTAACTTTGCCAAGTGAACATAAATGAATATACATGTATATTCTAAATTAATTAACTGACAAGTTTGTGTTTGCTTTTCATTAATATTTTAGCAAATAGCCTAATATGAGAAAAATTGCAGAAGCTGCAATGTTAATATCAAAGTTACAAAATATTAACAAAAATGCGCTCATGAAAGCAAAGTCATATATATGAATGTCTATTAAATTCTTTGTATTTTCTCCATTTAAGGAGAAACATCTATATTTAAGTATCAGTTAGATACTTAAATATCAGGTTAAATCAGTTAGATTAGAAAGTAAGCAGAACTCAAGTGACTTCAGCATGTTTGTGTCATTTTTTAGAAAACCACTATTCTTGTTCTTTTAAAATAAATTCTACAAGTTTCATCTGAGCCCAGCCGAGGTACCTAATAATGGTTTACACACTGTGTGAGAGACCCAAATGACCTGGTTAAGTGGCCAATATTGAAACCCTGAAAATCACATAAGGCTATTAATTCACAAGCCAAATTCCAGCCATTCACTTAAGCCCCAAAGCCTCATGATGTTCGCTGTGCAAACACACATATTGTCTGCCTCCCTCAAAAAATTACAAAATACTTTAACAACATTCACACAAGAGGAAAAAAAAATCCATTTGCATAGTTTCACTGATTTCCAAGAAGCAAAACTCATTTACTCGCTCCTGTCTCTACTCCATCACTCTGTATCAAATAATGATAGGAATGGTACAGGAGAGGAGGAAATGGCACAGTAACACTCATCAGTTTGGCTGGTCATGGTTGTTTTCAACATTGCATTTACAACTGGTACTGTTCCTTAAAGTTCCTACAACATATAATTATAGAAACACAATTTTTGTACTCCCATTAAGGAAGAACCTTGGGAAACAAAACAAAGACCCTACTGTTGGCAGAGAATGCCTCTGCTGCTGTTCATTCCTTGATGCAAAGGCTGGTATTGAAAAATGAAAACAGTAGCCTGGGGGCTGGCAACATCATCTGTCTTCATTAACCACCATCTCCAGTGCTATAGACTCAGAGATAGCCTGAGGGGAAGCAATGTGCCACAGAAAAATCTCCTCCAAATAAATCACATTTTTAAAGAAACAAGTCAACCACTCAAATAAATGGCAGCCAGCTGCTAGTGTTCAAAAAAGAAATCCAGCCTTTACTTTTTATGTGTACTTTCCTAAGGTTTTCAGCTTGTAATGGGAAATTATTGCCATTTGGAAGGAAAAAGAAACCAGCAACAGCCCTATTTGGCACTATCCTATATTATATTACAATCAGACTTTCTGGGGTCAGGTATATAATATAATATTCTTATCCTAAATTTTAGACATTATAGGCGTGTGTGACAAAAGGACCTGCCTTCATAAAAACTAAGCAACAACATTGTTTCTCTTAGACGTCTCCCTGTTCTGTTTGGTAAAACCTTCTTCTAGTTGATATAAATCTTGGTACAGTGACTACATTTTTGCCATCTCAGTATTAGGTATCTAACCCCACTGAACTGCCAAATCAAATGTGAAATGCTTCTGCCTGCTCACAACACTGAACAAACCTTTAGGATCTCTTTAGATCAGTTCACTGATATTTCCACATTTGAGTGCCCATGCTCTTTCTACACTTTGAGGGAGCCGTGGTAAAGGCCAGAAAGCACCTGAACTAGATCTCCTCCACTTAGAGAAGTGTTGACATGTTGCTCATGGTTAAAAATTATTATTCTTAGAACTTTCTCTTCTCTGGCATCCACCAGGAGCATAACTTGCCTTTAACAACAAACACCTGTTGTCTCATGGACTGAGAAAATAGTGAGCTGTGCTAAAAAAATATAAATGACTAATCTTTGTTTTGTGGGTTTTAGCTGATGTGACAGTCACCTCCATATGACTGTTTCAGTGCTCTGCACAGACACAGCACCTGCTCCCACGCCCAGCGTGACTGTGGGGTGGCTGCCCACGGGCTTCAACGCGGCTGCTGCGGAATTGTCCCTCAACACCTTCTCATCTCCCCTGTACTACAAGTGGGCTAGTAACTATCACCATCTTCAGACATATAGTAAAGTCACCACTCTTGCTGCACTAATTTGTCCATTTGAGGTATCTGTAACACCAAAAGCCAGCAGTTTCTTTTGCTGAATGCAGTCTTGAAGTTAATTTTTAAAATAAGACTGGCTTACCTTCCTTAGCTTAGTGAAATGGGAGCAGAACCTGACAAAAATGCAGAATTTGGCAGGAAGGGGAAGTTTTTACTTTTGCAAAAGAACATATGAGCTTCTAAAATACCATTCTTTTTGGATCACATTCTCCAAACCCCCTAGATTAAACCAGGAATCTTACAGTGTGGCACTCCAGAAATAGCTATTGCTATAGCTTGCCAAAGATTTCCAAGACACAGTTTACTGTATGTATGCCTGGCTCTTCTGTAAACGTATTGTTTCTAAAACTAAGGAAGCTGGTCTGAGAAGGGGTAAATTGATATAATTTGATCATAGCTGCATTTATTTTACAAACAGAAGTATCTACTAAATCACGTGAGCTGCTAACTGGTATCAGAAACAGGTTTGCCTTGGCTGTGGTACTGCACAGGAGTGTTGGGAATGCCCAAGAACAGGATCAAGACACAGATGATTATGGTTTATTTCAAAATTATATTTCCTATTTTAATATAAGTTGTACTTAATATATAACCTTACTTTGCAATTCACAGTTTTTCTTCATACATAGATATTTTAAGAAAATTCTTCCCGACATCTAAGTACAACAACAAAACAGAATTTTTGTAGGAAGTAGCCCCAATCATCATGCATGGCGATGAGGAGCCTGCATCTTGCAGCCATACTTGTTCTTCAGTCACAAATTTCTGCTGTGTTTAGAAAAAACTGGCACATCATGATCTTCTTCCCAGCTAAGTTGTGGGATGGGTGTGGGACTGGCTTTAAGTCAGCTTGGTGCTGGTTTGAGCTCTCAAGACTTAGAAAAAATGCTCAGTGATCTCAAAAGTTCAAAGTGTGCCATGGAAAGAAAAGAACAGATATGTGGCCTGTCTTTAAAGGGTTAGAATTTCCCTGGGGACCTAAGAGGAGACTGACAGAATTGCTTTAACCGAGAAAACCACCAATTTAGCAGTGTGAGTCTGATGAAGACACTTAAAGGACTTTCTGCTGTGAGATAACTGAAATATATATATATAGAAATATGGGGACATGTCGTGCTTATGAAAGCACGCCACAAACATCTAGAGAATAAATTAACTCCTAAAAACCAAAGCAAACTAAAATAACACGCTATTTCCTAGGTAATCACACAGTTAAAGAGTTCCAGCTTTAGACTGTCTTAATAAGTTGGAGCAAAGGGTGTTTCTAAGTAGATGAACAGAAAACTGAGTTATCTGGACAGGTCTCAGTATATCAAGTGACAAGTGAGAATTCGGTGTGTGGTGTCTTTTATCACCATTCACTGCTCTTTAAACTATGCTGCCTTTTACACTATGGACAAAAAACAACAGCAAAACCATGAAGTCTGATAGGCTGTCTCAAGCAACAACTTCAGCAGCTTTCTAACATTCTTTCAATTCTCTATTTTTGGCACTATCTGCTATGGATAGAAAAAAAATTCAGCTGACAGTTCTGGAAAAACTCTGTCCTGTACATCTCACTTTTAGATACTTTTGGGCGAAGCAGGACTCCTTTAAACAGGCCCATGGTGTGAGGAGGGGTCATCTGCAAAAGTTAAAAAAGTAGAACAAAAATGATATGAAATAGTGCAAATTAATCACAACAGGAGTATATGATAAACTGCAGACTCACGAAGAGAGTTGTTAACACAGACCTGGAGTCTTTAAAAGGCTCACTGGTTTTATCAAGGTAATGGCACACTTATTTTAGGTGAAAGTGTTTCTATAGCAATGAAACTTGCAATTGCATTAATCAGCTTATGCTTTTTTGAGAATCAATCAGATAATTTGGTCTTTGTTCATATGTCTAAGCCAGTGTAATTGCACTGCCCTTTATAAAACAAGCCCACCTCAGTTAATTATTGCAGACATTTCTACTAAATTAAATGAGGAATAGGAGGCATTTGGTAGAAATCACACTGCACAGAATCCTTTGGCAAAGACTGTGTCCAACATACTCTGAGTCAAAATTTGAAGCTTTATTTCTACCATATTGAAAACTGGAACCACAGCCATCCTGATTCAGGCCACTATTTATAAAATGGTACAGCAGTGACTTTTAGACATTAAATGTTGTTTATTGTCATGAAGGACGTTATTATGCAGCACATACCTTGTCTTGACACTGCTTGTGGGAATTGGAAGATTTTGCTTGTCTCAGCTCCTTTCCAGCGGAATTCTATTCTTTAAAGAACAGAAAAGCCTGAAGCCAGTTCCTCTGCAATTAGGACACCAGTTGAGAAAAGACACCATCACCTACAGGGTGCACTGTAAAGGATCTTATTTTACTTCCAGAATGTTAGCTGTTGGTGAAAGAGTCATCAACAGTTATGTTTTCTCTTGATTGTGCATTTCTTAATGCAAAGTCTGGAGTGACATTTGCAGAATATCAAACACTTTTTCCCCAAATTATGCTGCAAGGGTCTAAGAATCAGTCGTGCATGTGCTTTGAAAATGGGGAGATATAATTAATGTTTGATGAAGAGGAACATGACAAAGGGAGAACAAAGACACAAACAAGTGAAAAGAGCAGACTAGAGAAAGGTCCTTTGCCCAAACAGGGAACAAAACAGCATTGAGTAAATTGTCCTAACAGGAAATTATAAAAAAAAATACCCCTTATGTTTCATGCTGCACAGTAGAAGATACCAAGTTCATAGGATGAACTGGCAAGTGAGAAGCACATAGTAATTAAGTATTGATGGAAGTACGTAATTAGTAGGTCCTACTATATGTGATTAGTTTAGAAATCAAAATAAGTAATCTACTGCATCATTCTAGAATTGGTTGAAGTGACCCTTTTCAGTACTTGAATTGGACAAGTTAATTGTAGCAAACATTAGTTTAATTCATTCTTTTAAATTATTTTAACAGGTGAATTAATTGAACTGACATCTAAGCTATGCAAATTTGCTCATTTAAAATTATTTAGTGAATGATTTATGCACCATAATTATCCTGAATAAAGGTAAATATTTAAGTTCATAATCTAGATCCCTTGAACATATTGACTGTGTAAACAGAATGACACAAATGTACCCTGACTTTTGGAAGTGGCCTTCTCCTAAAATGACTAAAGATGAAGATTATATGTTTTTCAAATTGAGATAATTGAACAAATGAATTCTACTCTAAGACCCTGTCTCCACGAATGGAGATTGAAGAATGAAGAGCCTTTCTCTTTATAGACAGTAGGTATGAGATCTAACAAGTTGTAAGACCTAAAATTTGGTATGAATAAACATCCAGGAAATGCATATTAGTTGTAGCACACCCTTGTTCAGTGCCAGAAAAATTATACTTCATGACTACCCTTTAACTCATAACTGACTCAGATTGTGAAGAATGTTTTACCACCACTTCTCAGAGACACAGAAGCACGGCTGCTGAACAGCCATGTTCAAATGCAATGCTGTAGTCCGCCTGGTCTGGATTTAGTCCCTTTCTCACCTTGTCCTCTAATTTATTTATTTAAATATTAGGCCATGAGAGATCCTCACACACTGCTGTAGCTCAATCAGTGCTTTAGATTTCAAAGAAAACTGAAAATAGAATTGGGCCTACTGTGATTTAGCTCAAAATCACCAGCTGTCTTCAAACTCTGATGTTAGGAACATATGCCATTTTTATTTATCACAGCCACCCTTCTGGAATATGTAAGAACCAAACATATGTACACGTTTTGGCCAGGAAATTAAAAACACTCATGGAAGAAGTTAGTGAACAGATCTGGCTTGTGTTAAATCTGCTTTTTACCTTGCACTCCTCTCACTATGCAAATTAGATAGTGATTATCTAAATAATGATATACATCACAGGATTCCAAAGGGGTGGAGAAACTCAATATAAAGCCATACACGGTTCTTCTGACAGCTTTCAGCAGAAAGACATCAGGTATGAGCAGCTTTGTGATGGTGTCCATCTGTTAAATAGCCCCTCAGAGATTATCACAGCTGGATGTGAAACAGCAGTCACCAGGGAGCTCTTATTTACACCTGTGATTGAAGTGCCCAGCAGTAACATTGTGATAGAAAACTGCTTTTGCCATAACTGCCATCTGTTTCTTTGCCAAATGTAGTCCCACTGATTCAAATGGCCCTAAAACTTACCACACTTTTGTACAAAATATGAGTCTTTAGTCACATCTTGTAGAAATCACTTAATGGCAATTCATTAGATTACAATAACTGTTTATTTTAACAAGATGTAATTATTTCAAATTTGTTTCAAGGTGACTCTGCTCTATATTAAAAAGAAATAAAACAAAGAAATAGAATAAAAGCCCAACAGTCTCTCCCTATCAACCTGCTCCAGGCTGTTGTACCCAGCCAGCCCATTCTTTTACTGGCGACAGCCTGAATTAAAACATGTTCTCCACATTTGTAGAGTACATTTTGTCATCTTAGATTAAGATTCTGTTTTGTCCTCCTTACCCAGACCAGTGAGTAGAGGCACACATTCAGCTGAAGTGACGAAGCACTGGGATCTATATGACTGGAATGTAGAAGTCTTTATTATAAGCCAAATATTCGATTTAGTCCAGCCATATTTTCATTGTGTAGGTGCTCCCTGCATACAGATTTGACTTTGCAAAAAGAGCAGCTTTGCACACAAGTTACCGCATGCTAATGCAGGCAGAGAGAGGATGCATTTGTGATCAGCTTAGTATGGCATTCAGTGTTTCCAGAGACACTCCCTCGAAAGAAAAATGCACCAGCTTTTGCACACACCTGAAGAGTATTAGAACACTTTTTTCCAGTATCTAAGTATGGATTTCACTGTAAAATAATCTGCAGAAGAAATGCGTACTTCGCTCTGAAACATTCCAAATGTCATTGTCTCAGACAAAGGTATACCAAAGCCTTTCGGTAACATGGTGAGACCTTTCAAATTAGGAAACACAGAGTAGCAAATGCAGGAAAATTTTCCTGTATTCCTTTTAAAACATTTTTTTTCCTCTTTTCTTTTCCTTCTCCCTGTCCCCCCCTCTCCACCCCCACTCCCTTTTATTTTTGTCTCTTTCTGTTAGCTCCATTAGGAGGAGCTCTTGCAGTATTTGGCCTGGATGGGATTCTGGCTTATCTAGTAACATCCAAACTGATCATCACCCAGTAGGAAGGGACACACTGAGGTTTAAAAGCCAGAGGGAATACATTCCAAGAAGTATGACTTCAACCATACAGCTTTCGCTAACATTACCCGCAGACAGTAGACTGACAAGTAAAAAGCAAAAGCCCACTCTAACAAATGTAGTGCTAATATTTTTGTGTTTCAGGGCATATGCACACCTTCAGACGTTCCCACAACGTATCAGCCTTAAAGCAGCATCACATATCTATTTATATATATATATATATATATATATTCTGGAAACATAGGTAAATGCTAAATCATGAAATACAGAAATAGTCACTCATAAAGCACACCCTTTGCATGACAACAGTGAAAATATATCTTCACACAAAAGTAGCAAAACATTCTGGCATTGCAACAAGCACTATGGCACTGTATGGTCCGATTTCTGGTATATTTGCTAACTGATATACTCCTTGATGGCACTGAATTGGCAAAGCTCAATGGACAACATTCTAAAGGTGGTTCTGAGTGATAAAATGGAATTCATCCAGCTCCTACCAGACAAAGACAAGGAACAAATATGCAAACTCTGCACACACTAACCACAGCACATAGGATCTCCACATATTGATGGGGTGATGGGAAAACATTCAGTTTCAAAACTGATGATTTCAGCACTACTGACTTCGGTAGACTTAAATCGTTAAGTAATGGGTACTGCTACCCTGGGTGTGTGTCTCTACTTACTTGACTGACGCAGAATCTGACACTTGTTGAAGAAGGAAACACTTCCCCCACACAAAATATTCAGCTGCTGAGCACCTACTGCAAGTTGCTTCAGATGCAGAACTGTGTGTAAATCAAAGGAGAAAGGATGGGAGACAGGAGATATGTAAATGTCAAATCACATGCTTAGATGCTATAAAATATATTATCAAAGAAAAGAAATGTAAACTTCCTCCTGAGTCCAATCTAGAAAATCTCTAGATGCAACAGAACTTAAAGGTAATTTGATTTAATATTTTAACAGCAATTTTCATAAAAATTTCAGCTTTGGCTGTGGTTACATTCAATGACGTGGTGGTTCTTTTTATGTAACTCCACTTGACAGAAATGAACCATTAGCTTTTTCAGTAAAATAACATTTATTGTACTTTTTGGACAAAGGTAGGATACAGTGTGTCATAAACCTGTCAGTCTGATGAAAATATTTAATAAGGGGATGTTTCAGCTAGTGCTTGTTTTTTCAAAGTATGTCATTTGAAGAGGCTCACATTTTAAGTCTGCCAAAATAAGGATCAATAGTAAGGAAGAATAGTGTGAAGTAAACATTTGTCAGTGCTGGAAAGCATTATGTAAGTCTAACTACTCAAGCCTTTTCTTTTTCTCTTCCTTTTTTTTTTTTTTTTTAAATTCAATCCTGATATTTTATCCAAGTCCCTATAAAATTTTCAAGGCAATAGATAGTTTAATTTCAGCCTCAGGATCAGGATTCTCTTTTCACATCATAAATACTGAAACATGGACCTCAGCTAGATTAGCAGAATGCTGCATAAGTGGGGAAAACTGAGAATTAAATTTGATTTAGCAGTTCAGTAGCCTTAATATGAGGGGTTTCCATTGCTAATATCTGATTCATTTGCACAACCTTTTTTTGTTATAATTCTACAGAAAAGATTTCTAGTATTATTCTTACTTCTCCCTAATTACAAAAGTGTAATCTGATAAAGAAAGAACTGCCAGCTTATGAATGGACAAATACCTAAAGCTACATGCTCTAGACATTTTCTTATCAGAAGTTATTGGCTTAGACATTGTATGATATCACCTTGGGACACATAAAATCCTTCTCTCTGGGCAAAAAGAAAGGTCTACTGTCCTTTATTCTTGCCAGCAGCCCTTCCACACCACCTCGAAATGATGTCTTACACAGTCACTGGGAAAGATCTACAGGCTAAGCTAGTGAAGGAAAAATTAGATCAAGTGTCTCTCAGCAGTTTTCACCCTCTTGGGCTCCTGCCATCTGCTGTATTATACAAAACCTCCACAGACCTCACAAATTTCAATGCTATAATTCAAAAAGGGATGTGATGGAGGGCAAAATTTGTGTCAACAGCTTCTCCCAATCTCTGACTATATTGTTCTTTTTTGTGATAGACCTATGGGTATATGGTAAGTAAATGGTGGGATTTTTTTTACTATATTTGCACCATTTTAAAAGACATTTTAAACACATTTCTTCATCTTCTACAGGCTAAACAGAAAGTGACATTTACCTCAAGGAATTTGTAAAAACAAAGTCTGCAATACTGAACGTCTAATTTCAAAGGCAAGAGTGTTCATAGTTTATCTCAAATACCTATAAACAACCCTGCAGAATACAAACCAAAATTTGAAAAACTATAAAACTAAAGGGCAATAGCTATTAGGCTAACAAGGACAAAGAATGATTTAAACTCTAACCCTCCTAGTGAATTCATTTACTCCTGTTGATTTGAAACAAATTTTTAATGAAGTTGTGTCGTAAGTTTTTGTTACCTAAGTAAATAACAACAATGTTAAAATTAAGTTTCCAATGTCCCATTCATTTTAAAAACTCCAAATATATCAGCTAGACATATATATTAATATAATTCAATAATCTGAACATAATTTCTTATATAACAAGTTATGAAGAAAAGGAATTACCAGGTGCTATTTTTCTCCTTGACTCAATACTGTTCTTCTGAAAACCCAGAGTAATTTTACACTTGATATTTTTCAGAAACACTGTTTTCATTAAACAAACACTTCACAAAGATAAATCTAATGAGAGATTGTATCCTGTGAGTCAAGCTTAAAGAATAGCCCAGTCATTTCTGTCATCAGGGCTGTGACTCTCTTGGTAAATAGTTTATGTTGTGCCGTTGTCAAGTACTATGGAATAAAAGCTCCAGTTATAGGGGCATTTGCATAGCAGTGCTTTGATTCACCAAAAACCCTCCAGAATTAAGAGGACAGTGATCCACTGCTGCCTCTCAGCAATTAAAAGCTTTTGAAAGAGAATGATAAAATATGGTATCCTGAGAACCTCCACAGATGCTTAGTGTAAAATAGTTTAGCAACTAACTGGAAATATTAGGACAATTCCTTTCTGAAAGAGCAAAGGTGGAGACAGTTACCGACAATCTTCTAAAACTTAATTTAAAAAAAAAGTATACATAACTGTGCATCATATTTCAGGGGTCTGAGTGTGAAATGTTGGAAGACAAACTAACAATGAGATAATATTACCCTGCAACTTCATCAGTAGTCATAGTGTTTTAGAAAACCATACTTGTGTTCCTATTAACCATTTTCTGAAGTAAATTCAGAATATTTAGCCATGACAGTTTACTCCGCAGGAGTTTTCATACCTCAGAGTTGATCTGGTAAAATTTAAAAATGGATATATGACAGATAAGTCTGTCACCACAATTCTATGAAAGAATTTGAAAAATCATGCAAACAAAAATCTGAGCTTAGCCAGAGGCATGAGATCCCCAGAAAGGTCTGCCTGAAGTACTTGTGCAAATATGATCACACCCAACAATCAATAGAGCATTTCTTTGCTTGAACATGTAGATTATAGGCTGACATCACAAGTGGAACATGTGATGACTGATCTCTTGGTTCTGACTGACTGCTTATGGAAAAGTTGACCGTAAAATGAAAATGGAGATGAGTAGCTTGTGTTTGATGAAAGAGGGAAGCAAAGATACATCAATAAAGTTACAGAGTAAGGAAAAACATTTGTGAGGCAAATTACTTTTCCCAGTGATATTCTGGATAACTCCATGAAGTGTTTTAGGCCAAAGGTAATGTAAATTACAGCAACTAGAGGCCAGAAGAAGAGACTGGAGAAAAGCCTTACTGATTGCATGAATAAGAAAACCTATCTTACAGACCTTGGTTCATGATAATCATAATAACCTAGATGCAAGGGCCTTGATAAAAGCCTGAGCAAAACAGCGATGCACAGGAGACAAATCAAAGAGCTGCTGTCTTTGAAAAAGGAGACAGCAAAAGGAAAACATGTATGTTTTTGTCTTAAGAGGAGATAGAGTTGTGCGTGAGGACAAGTCAGAAAAACATGTCATGATTTTACATCGAGCAGGTGGAATCATGTCACACTGTCATTCTAGAGGTGGGTTGAAACATCTGTGCTTGTAAATAAGAAACTCCATAAATCTGGCATGAAGCTAGAAAATAAACTAGCAAAAGTTCTGGGAAATGTGAAAAAAATGTTGAGAAAATGAGTGGCAGCAGATCAAAGGTCAAGAGAAGAGGACAATGACAAATAGTATAATACATTTTTAGTACATGGAAAACCAGAAACAAACAGAAATTTTTCTGTCACATTCCTTTACTAAACTACTGGGGTGCTTACCTATGCTGACTATAAGACAAGTTGCTTCCTACCAAGTGACTTAATTTTTCCACACTCTTTAATTATTACTGAATGACACAAATTCCAAGCCAGATCATCCAATTTCTGCAAAAATCTAATTAGAGGCTTTCACTTGACCTTCTTTTGTGACATTAAACATTTTATGCAGTTCTTTTACAGCAAACAGTGATGTAAACTGCATCATCAGTCCCTGAGTGAACATTCACAGTACCAACATTTATTCTTGTAGATGTGTGTACAAGCTACTTAACATCTATATAAGATGAGCAGACATGTACATGAGAAATACACAGAAACCTTCAAACTAATTATTTCAAAACATTTCACTAATCCTAAACATTTATAAAAAATAACTGTCTGATTATTCTGTGACGTGTTTGTCTTCAAGTACAAGTGAAGGGACATTGCCCAAGGGACATACATTGCAAATGTAATGGGAAGGGCTTGCAGTGGCAGGCCAGGCATTCAAGAAAAAAGCTCCAAACTGTTTTCCCAAATGGATATTCACCGAGGGTATTACCATATACTCATATTTAGTGATTTCACACTCCTTTAAAAATAAAGCATCCTATATGACAACCTCAGCATTTGACAGAAAGGTTTCATTAGTCAAATCAGATGAGAACTGAAAAACTGGTTTTCATGAAAGTCTGTTACAACACTTAATCCCTTGAAAAATATTTTGACACCCTAAGAGCTCTTTTTTTCCTTTAAAAACTATGTCAGTAAATTCTATTGCCAAGTTAAGCTAAAATAAAAGAGAAACCAATAATACTTCAATAAATTATTATGAACCATTGAATCCCATTGTAAAAAAATATGAAAAGACAAATAAAGAAGAAGTATTTAAAACCACACAAAACCTTGAAATCTCCCAGCAATCCCATTTGTTACAATCCTAGAGCAAGCCTATTTTTATTAGGTTTCAAAATGCTGATCTCACTCTTGAACATGAACACAGACTCTTTCAGACGCTGAGACAGTTTTGCAAAAGGAGTGTTAAGTGTTCTAGTGGCTAACCACAATCCTTTATAAACCTAAAGGAGATGAGTGGGATCAGATCGGATGCAGCTGAATTGCATCTGCTATGGCCACTACTATCCTTAGACACCAATGATGGCTCAGTAGGAATTTGCTGACCCTGCCTTTATTATTTTGAATCTCCTTCATCCTAAGCTTGACTCTGGTGGCAACACAAAGCTTTAGAAAGTGTAACTCCATGACACTGTGCAGCTTGGAGACAGGAATCTTACTGCAGGGTCCAGAAAGGACCATACAGATCGAGAGAAAGAAATTAAGAGTTATAGCAAAACATGGGCAGAAAGCAGTCAAAAAGGAAAACGGGCACAGTTCTACGGATTTTCAAGACAGCCATGATTAGCATTATATGGGAACCAAGTTTTCAATAACTATGGTTTCCAAATCTACATCATTTACAAAATTCGAAAATTATTACCTACTCATCAGAAGACAAATTTTCTAAGTTTGCTTTTTTCTCAGATTTTCTTTAAAAAGATGGTTACTTTGTGATTTATAGAAAATTATTTTAGTTTTCTAAGTATTGAAGTTATGATAGAGAAAAATCTCATACACGTCCTTCAAGCATCTAACTTCAGAGTTTGTTGCAGTGAAAAGGCTGTACTCTAAGCATGTCTTGGTGAGATACCTACACTCAAATAAAATATACTTGAAAGTGAGTGCAATTATAAGAACGGGAGCAGGAAGGGTGTTGATTTAAAAGGAAATCTCGCCCATGGTGTTTACATTACGAGTGACAGCAAAATTACAGAGTGACTTCAACATTCATAAATTTGGGTGGCTTCAGGGTAGTCAGCATAACAGACACAGCACCAGTGCTAGACCGTTTAGAGACATTAGAGTTCAAGGGATTCCTAAATCTACAGCAGACCTGTTTTTCTCTGTAATTTTTTTTAAGTAGAAGAAAAAGGATTTACAATATAATTCATTTCACAAAATCTGCAAGGGTTGATAAAACTAGAAATCACTATTCTTATAGCCAGAACAAAAGACATTTCAAACCAACCATGGAAAATCAATCACCTGTAAAACTCAGAACTAAAATTTTGCTTACTTTGTGTTAAATTGTGCTGCTAAATCTCTGAAGTAATACCATAAGTCTAATTTGCATTGGTTTCTATGATATTTTTCTATTTTTCTTCTCTTTAGCAAAAAATATTTGGCTATTTTGTTTTCAATCATGAGCTAAAGAATTCTCCAACATGATTTTCCTTTCTAAGCATTCTTTGATTTACTATCTTGATGCTAAAGCTTAGCTATTTTGCTCTCCTTAAGGTTTTTAACAACAAGTTTAAAGAGAAAAGAATTTTAAATAATTTCAGAGGAAGTTGTTATCAATTATTACCTAACTGGATATTCCTCCCTGAGCAAAGACTTGTTATAAAAGAGCACCCTGACCTGAACAGCCTCCACCTCCCGAGGTGAGGAACACTAGGCATTTGGATATACTCTGAGTGCCTCCATATGAAGTTGGAGGAGCAAGAGAAGTCACAGTAGATTACTAAGAGCAGAGAAAACTAATAGAAAGAAGAGATATTTGAAAGAATATTTTGAAAATTTTTTCACGTATCTTCAGCAGATGAAACAAAGCTAGTTTAGCTTTCATATCAGATCAGGTTTAAGTATAAAAAAGCCCCCATAATATATAAACCAAGACAGCAAGGACAGAATTGCCTCTAAAAACCTGTAATGAAGTTATTTAATCTTTAAAGTGTGAGAATGCACTCATGACTTCTATTCGTTTAGTCAATGGGTTTTTTTCCCTGTAATAGTAGCTTCAAGGAAATAATTTTGCCATAATTTAACACTGGTCATAGAGTTTTCCTTTTACAAATGGCAGATATCTCTACTTTCTGCATATTATCTATATTTAAGAAAAAATAAAACAACATAGAGAAAAAGCAATCATAAGAATAATTTTTAAGAGCCACAGTCAAACCTCTCATATAACATAGAAGTGATTGGTTTCTACCACCTGCTTCCGGTTTTTCCAGCTAACACCTAAACTATAATGCCCAAATGTTTTCTGGATGCATGTGCTGGCAGGGTTTTTGACATGCACACCTACTGCTGGTACAGTGACAACTTCTGTTCAGCAGCCTGGCTATGCTCAGGTAAAACCCTAGGTAGCCTTAGGTCCACACAAAAATGTTACTTGCTCACACTGCAGTAGTTTCTCAAGACCAAAAGGTACCAAACACCACATTTTGCAAACTAATGCCAAGGAAACAGCAATTCTGCTGCCATTTTTTTTTTTCAGACATGCTGTTACTAAACCTTCTTCCATCAAGAAGTCATGGTAAACAAGATCATTAGAAAAAAAATTCAGCCAGATTTTTGGGAAAGTAGTGAGCCAGTCTAAATGAGGAGGATTAGCTACGATCTGTATGAAAAGAGAAAATAGACCTATATACTACCTAAAGAATAATAAAATATAAGTAAAGCATGTCAACAAAAGGCTTTTTACCATATTTTTTCCATTACAGTGCTACTAACAAAGATTATAGTGACAACTGAAATTTGAGCACTTGCTTCCTTTTATCAGGCCCCAACCAAGTCCCCCAAAGCCCCACATTGCCTTTGCAACACTCACATTTATCTCTTTCTCTCTCCAATTAGCAGCTAAACCCAGCTGTCCGTGTATGAACCCCTTTGCTCTGGTCCCAGTCTTTTCCAGACTCTGGTGGTTCACCGAAGTGCCCAGGCCTGAGCCCACTTTCACTGAGGACAAAATCAACCATCTGCAGATGTGACCTCCTGAACACAAACTGCTCTTTAGGAGAGAGTTTCTGCCTTCTCCACAAGTATTCCTATAAACTAAACCTCTACAGGAAGTAGTTTTGTTGCAAATGACCAGAGGCTGGATTTCAAAGGTATTTAGGAGCCTGAACATAAATGTACATTTAGTGTACTTTCCAAAGCACTTCCCCTAACTTGGTGCATGGTTACTTAAGCCATCAGCAAATTCAAGGACTGATGTGCAGCTAACGCAGAAAAGTGATACTAATGAAAGGTACTTTTCAGGACCTTAGAAGAAAAAACAGCCCATATTTATCTTATATTGACCTTATAATTCAATGAGAAGGAGGGGGTGCTACATTCATGGTATTGTTATTGCAGGCCTTCCGAAGGACTCAGATGCAGAAGAGAGTCCACCCAAAGAAGAAAGTTATGCCCAATGTATTTGTGGCCAGAATAAGATTTCTCTCTTCCATGTGACTATCACAGCAATCATAACTAAACAATTAATTTGTCCCATACTATTCATGACTGGAACTGACCCTGCATTGAAATAGTAGAACATTAAAGAATAAATTTTCAAGACAAAATATTTTCTTCTTATAACACTTAGTCATTGATCCCTCCTTAAAGTTCTGTATTATTAAACATTATTTATTAAATCAAATCCTTACCCATAAAAATATATTTCTTGTTTCCTAGTCTTGTTGAACTTTTCCCTACCTTTGGATCATTTCCATGTTAAGTGGCAGGTAAAAAATATTTTTTCCCCAAGTCTTTTCATTAAGTTCAGTGAATAATTACATCCAAAGTATCCTAGAGGAGCACTTATGCAACTTGTCTTATAAATATGTCATATTTAATTAATAATTTTAACTTTATGTTTATGTATTATGAGAATTATCTGGAAAATGCAAGAAAAAGCATAAGCCAGTCACTGGAAAAAAACAATTCATCAGCAAGTGACCTTTAATATCTAGTGATGATGGCCCCCAAAGGAAGCTAAACTTCAATTTAAAAGTTAAAGAAAAATGGATTAAAATTTAAAGAATTGTCTCACTGCATGCATGGCTTTATTCTACCAAGAACAACTTTTGCCAAAGGAATTAATGAATCAGGCAGACACAGAAATCAAAATAATCTTTTGGATGTCTATTATTTAATAGAGTGGAATGTTCTCTCGTCAAGGTCACCTAACTGTTGTATATCGTTGCTGAACAGGAACATTAATCAAAATCACTGATGATGAATACTGCATCTTTAGATATTAATAAATGAAGCTAAATGCTTTTTAAATTTTCCAGAATTCAATCACAGCTTTAAATTAAATATTACACTAAATACCCCAAACTGGCAGAGTGCTTTTCTAAGACCAGTACTAGAATACAAACTAAACAGAATGGTACATTGATATATCATTCTGAGCTGATTTTTTTTAACTTATTTTCTTTATTCATTTTAATAACTTTATTTTAATATTTTTTCCCTTTTATATGATAGAGTGGTCATCACTGTCAATGTTTCCCATGTATCACATATTTAAAGAATGGTATGTCCCTGTTAACCTTGGGCACAATACTGTCACATGAGTTGTGATGCTGCTATGGAGCACCATACAATTTCAATTTATGCCCCCTGCCCTAAGAAAAAATAATTTTAGAGCCAGCATATTTTTCCCTCTTTTATTTTTCTATTAAAGTCAAGGTTGCAGGATTCTTCTTCTGGTTACTCTTATTTTTCTTCTAAGATATGAAACATTCTGTGGAGCTCATCAAATTCAACCATTCTGCTTTTCATTCCATTCTCGATTGTGCTAAGTAAGGATTTAATTTGCTAGAGCATAAGCAGGTTTCTTTCCCTTGCTGGCACATGTGCAAGCCCAACAAGAGTCTCAGGGAATGACAACCCCACTGAAGCAAGTAACAGGCTCTAAAATAAATAAACCACCACACCTGAGTATTTCCAAGATTTAGAGGTTGTTTCTGTTCTCACTAATACTGTGTAGCATCTTTCTTTCATGCTGCTTCCCCCCAGTGTTGCTGTTTAAAATTCAGGGGGCTGGCTGTCAGGATATCAGTTTATTTCTTGAGGAGCCTGATCCCAACTATCTTCTCTGCTATTGACTTGCTGGTGACTGAAGGCAACACATAGGCACCAAAACCCAGCCTGTTGTCTAGCTTCTATTGATTTCAACAGATTAATAGACTACCAGATGATAGTATCTCCATTAATATGGATTTAAATTTAAAAATATCCTGTCTTTCCTGTGGCAGACAGTACATCCCATCCGGACACAGAATTTATTAGAGTTCTGGAGCCCCAGTGAATGGTGCAGGTAGTTACTTTCTCCGTTCTTTATTTTTTTCCGTGTTATGTTAGTACTTGCGACCTAGAGTCAAATCTTAATCTCAAGTCCAAAGCAGTGCATAATAAAAGACAGGTTCTGCCTTAACAGGAAGATATCATGTTCTGAAATGCTTTAACTAAGCTTTAAGAGTTTAAAGTGCCCCAAATTCTTAGATTTCCTAAGTAACTTCCAGTGCATCACTTTTTTCATTGAGGTTATTATGCAATGATATAAAAGTTGGGTCTATTTCTAATTTCCCTTCCTCCCCAGTTCTAAATAATGGCTCTGAATCAATCAATCTTCATTAATGTGCCTTATCTCTTATCCCTTGAGTGTTCAGTCTTCCTTTTTATTTTGTTAGCTGCTATTTTTTTTATTTATCCTGATAATGCCATTTTAATATTTTCCTTTTTTCCCCTCTTCCTCCTCTTAACAAGAAAAAGAATTATTATTTACCTAGTGGTATCAAAATGCAAGCAGTTAATAGAAGCTGTTTGCAATTTAAAGACCATTACCAAACACTACATTTGCCTTCCTTGTACATCACCTCCCAAGTTCCAGCAAGAAGATCACATGAGTGCAGTACAGCTGGGCAAGTTATTCAGGCAACAAGGACTTTGCTGAGAGAGAGAAAAACTATGTAGGATATGATGAAATTACACTTTCTGCAGCCTGGACTCACCTCAGAGCATTGTGAAAATAATTCCTATTTCTGTTTCAAACCCTCCAGTTAAAGGAATACAATGCCTCAGGATATTCAGGTAGAATACTTCACTCATGTTCATTACTGTAGAGTGGGATTTTTAAGAAAGAACTTGTGAGTAAACTCTGAAGCAATCAAAGTTTAGGAGTTTTGCCAGTTCTGTCACAGCTGTACACAAGTCTTCAAAGCTCATCCATAGCCCAGGATTCCAATTCTCAGCTATGTAAAATTTCCAAACTGCCACATTTTACTACATTATCATGTCAGACCTCTGACGTCTGTAGAATAGTGCTGGTCACATACTCAGGAATTAAAACAAGCATTTTCAACAATAAGAGCTGTGAAATTAGGGGGGGAAAAAGGGGTAAGTTTGTAGAAGGCAAAAATAAGGTCAGTTGTCAGATAGAACCTCCTTGTCCCCAACATCCTTCACATGGTCACCTGGACACTGTAACTGTCCTTGCAAATGAGAATGTTTTCCTTATTGAACTGCAACTGTGGAATCTTGTCAATACACGCTGAATGATGTGCTGTTGAATTTTGTACCAGCTGGCCGAGCTCAACTCTTTTCCATACTCTCAGCTAGACATCTCCTAATGACTCAAAACTGGAAAGCCATTGTGCACTTAAGGAATCCCTCACTGTCATCCAGGAGAAGCTCAAACTACTCCCATGAATTCCTGCCTGATGACAGGGCAAAGCAAGAAGGACATCTCAAATTTTTTCATTTCCTCACTCACTCCATAGGAAGAAAAATAGTAAGACAGAAAAACCACAAGTTGTTCCTAAATAAAAATTTGATAGAAATGAATGACTCTCATTGTCGATAAATTATCTGAGCCCTCAGATAAGTCACTGACCATCTGGCAGCTGGCAATGTAATAACTCATGAAACTACTTTGGGAATGCTGTGGATTGAAATATGACATTCTTGCTTTCTTTTGCTTTTAACTGACGCATAAAACTGAACATCTTAAAAATTCCGTCACAACAAATGTAACAGTTCCTATCTTCTTCACCATCTTAAATTCATTTTTTAAATAGTACTTTTCAGCAATCCACAGTGACATGCTGTAGGTAGGCTAGTGGCTCAGAATAACTTTTACGTACCCTCTGATTTCATGAAGCATTTGAAATAGAAGCCTGTAGGAGGGAAAACCCTTTGCTGATGCATTATTTGCAGGTCATGCTGTATATTCCCCTATATAATTGCAAGATGATAATGTTAACAGTGCTAAAATTAGGTATAACATTTAGAAAAAAAATATGCATAAGAGGTTCAGCAGTTTCAGCTTTCCAGAATATCATGTGCTTGGCAGTTGATACCAAGAATACAGCAGATAATTTTAAACATAATCTAAAATTGAAATTGAGCTACAAAAAGAACAATCAAGTAACAGACTGCTGCAGACATTTGAACAATAATACTATGTTTTCAGCCAACAGAACAGAATTTTTAATATATATATGTTTCTCTAATTTTTCAAAGAACTGATGAAGTATGATATTGACTAGTCGGCTCTGAAGACATAGACATAATAAAGCGCTTAGAATTGATAGAAATTTTCTTTGATGAGTAGGATAGCACTATAGGATAGAAATGCCTTCCATAATTTTTGGAGTTTTCCAAAAGCTTGTGTTGAATTACATTACTAAAAATAAAATTAAATAGTCTTTATGGCAAAAAGCAACAAAGGCTGAGTAAGCAACAGAAATACAAACATATTGTAATTGAAATGTATAAACAGGAGTAAAGTTATTCAGACTAATGCATAATTCAGGATTATGTGATGTAAAAGCAAAATCTCACTGATAAGTTGAATACATCACTTGTTTTCTTAAATCCATCAAGTTTTATGTATTTACAGCATGGTATACTTTTCTTTCACTTCTTACTCAGGCTGGCTGCACTGCTGCATTGTGTGTAAGCAGTGACTTGATAAAGCTGGAATTCCTCCTGACTGTGCCTCTGGGCTACGATTGCTCCACTCACAGGCTGTTGGTCCCTTTGCTTACCCACTCCTCAGGATGACCACAGACTAATGAGGAAGCATCTCATCCATCTTCCCTGAAGAATGCAGAAGCTGATGTGTTGGAAACTCTCTGGCCACCCACTGCAGGTAGTGGGAGTTAGTTCTGTTGTCATGATCACAACCACCTTTGTAAATGTTCTTGTAAGATGTGGCTGGAGTGACAGACATCTAGAAAAGGGGCAACAAATGTCATCAAAGCCAAACTCCTGCTAGTGCAAACAAGGCCAGAATTTTACTCCATGTGTTGCAGTGTGAGGTTTCTTAGTAGGAATTTGAATGGAGAATTTGAAATACTTCTTTTTATAAAACCAGAAAATCCTGCCTTTCCAGCAAAGAACAAAATAAACCCATACAAAATATAGAATATAGTGCCCAAATAATATAAAATGGACACAGATGAAGCTGTTGTCTGTTCTCTGCTAATAAAGTACATGTCTGGTTTCCTTCCTTCTATGATTACATCTTACCTGTCAAATTAATAAAGAGGATTTATCATTGTAGCAGCTGCAGCTGTTTTTTTGCAGAAAGATTAAACTCTTTTGCATCAGAGGAAAACAAATAAATTTGTGCTTGAAATGTCCTTCATAGTCTGAGTTGCTGCTATTTCTCACACATGCCTGTTACTAAGAGGGTTAAGAGACCATATATTGTGTGTTTAATTAAAATTAGTAATATAAAGATTTATTAGAGATGGCATAATATCAATTGCCTCTTATGTTTTCTTAAGATCTTCAATCAGATTGAACAAGAGGAGTAACAAGATAGACTTTCCTTACACTGAATGGCATTTAATTTAGTGTGAGAAACATTTAATTTAGTGTGAGAAATATCTGAGTGTGAGGTCTGGGTGAAAAGAATAATGCTACTGTTTGCTCACATGAGGCTTTTAGTACAAATTTTTAAAAATTTAGATACCACCTGATATCACAATGATGGTTGATAACTCCAAAAGAAACCAATACCACCAAATTTCTCAGCATATTCACCCTCATTTTCTTCTGGTCTGACTTGCAAAAATAATTATTCATAGTTATGGTCAGAATTGCGTCTGGGAGCAAAATAATTCCTCGCTACGAAATAAAACCACCAAAGAATACATACTACAAGTGATGGAAACATCTCCTCAGCAGGTGAAGAAGGAAGTAAAACTCCAGACCAATTTTCTTACACCTGGCATAGATGTCCCAAGTACAGAATATTATGCCTTCATTTGAAAGCTTCATGGAGAAAAGAAAATTATATGCTTATTGTGAAGAACAGCTCATATAATCATCAAAATTACTTTTAAGTGTCACTTAATAATGCAACCAAACTGATAGAGGAAATGGTGATTTGATTATAAGTGGCAAATCTGCATACAGTAACTCCTGTCATGATGTCATAGTGTTATTAACAGGATCCAGCTTGATTTTGGGCTTGAGGGAGAGCCAGTGTGATCCAATGCAAAGGAGGAAAACTCAGATGGTTAACAAAGATTTCTGTGGCATTTATAAGCCTAATCTGATTTAAATTCCTGCTATTTAATTTATCTCTATTACAGTAGGACTCACGACTGGGAACAGAACTGGCACATGTAGTTCTTGTGTGTATATCAAGAACTGAATATTTCCTCTGAGATCTTACAATATACTTCGAAAAAACATTGAAACACGTGATTTTTAACTGTCTTTACAGACAGGGAAATGAGACATACAAAGTTGGTGGCAGAAGAGGTAAACCAAATTACCCCCCTACTTGTATATTACCTCCTTCATCTGTTGGGCTTGAATCAAGCCTAGAAGTACAGCATCTTTGTGTCTACTGATTAATATAATAAACTGATATTACCAGATACTTTCATCAGAGGCAGATGAAGTTCTATTAATTTTTGTAGTTTTATCTGGTATAGAATGAGGATTAGAAACAAAGAGCCTGATGGCAGCACCACAGATCTGTTCTTCCTTAGTTTTCCTTGTTTAAAAGAATATTCCACAATCACTAACATAACTCAGGGGAAATGGTGAGCACCTTTCTCTTTGTACCCCACAGTGCACTGGACAGGATTTTGTAGCTGTCATAGGTTGAAGTCCTTGAGATCCTTTTTTTTTTTTTTTTTTAATTTTTATTGCCCTTTTTTTTCCCAAGAAAAGAGAGGAAGGGTCTTCCCTGTGCTTTTGGCAATTTGTGAATTGTTGCCTTGCTATTGCTTCAAGTGTTGTATTAAAAAAAAAAAAGGAAACCTTTGGGTTATATGAAGGTTTGCACTAATTCACATTTCCTTTTCTGTTAGATAGCCTATTTTTTATGCAGTTTTAATAGAAAACCTGTATATAAAGGAGTTCTCCATTCATTGCTGAAAAAAAGTGACGTCTAAAAAATCATAAGCATAATATGAAAGCAGGATAGATGGACAGGGAAAAAAAGTACTGTAAATTATTTCACAGATGCATGTTTTATATCAACTCACATGTTCCCCTGCATTCTTTGTGAGTATTTCGTGTTAATATTGATTTAGTTTTGGCTCATAAAATATTCTGATGCCTCAAATCCTACCAATAGGTAGGAATATTTTTTCTTGATGCATATGACCTGTCATGAATATTTCTGTAGCAAATTTCTCTTCCCAATCACAAAAAGTTTATTTACATTACAGGTTTATTCACATTACTAATTTTTTAAATTGTGATTTAGTGTACTTTGGAATATTTTGAAACTTTCCATTCTTCCCTCCTGCACAAAATTTGCCTTGTAATTGCTAATGGAGTTCGTGTGAGAATGGTAAGTAGCCATGGGAAAACATTGAGTTATTGCTAAGTTCCATTATAGTTGTCCAAAATGAAAAATCCTTGTAGCTAAATCATGTCTCCCTTGTTTTCATTATTGAAAATAATTATTCGAAATAGTGGAAAAGAAGCTATTTCTAATAAACCTGGATTATTACCAAGGGAAATAAAAAACACGAGAGTGAAAATAAAACTAAAATGCATGTAGGAATTCAAAAGCAACTAGAGAAGAAAAATGCAACCAGTGTTGTCCTATTGATATCCAACAATATGCAAAGACTCAATACATCAGTCTCACTTTTCTTGCTGATGTAGCCTGATCATCAAATAATAGATATAGAGCTGTGCATATTTGTTGTCACTGTGTTTACAAACCCTTTAACCCATGATTGAAAAGAAGAAAGGAGTTCATTTGGCACGAGAGAGATTAGTGAGTCCAGCAGCTGCTTGATGGATTTGCACACAGCAAAAAGTTTTAAAAGTTTCCAGAACCACAGGAACCAAATATACTCAGTACTGAAAACCTTCATAGCATGCTTTTTACCCAGTTTTATTCCACCAGTTTTCTTGCAATGCCTGTCCAATCAAAGGGAATAAACTTAATTAAAATTAAAGAATAGAGCATATGTTTCCTAAACTATAAGAGAGCTTATAAAAGAACTTTGGATATTATTTTAATAACGTGATACGAATGGTCTGTGGCAGTGAGGCACTCTTCCCAAAAAGCAAAATACACCAACAATAACTAATACAATTCAGGCAGTGACTCTGTGGATGATAACTGACCAGTTAAAGTTCTTTTTCTACTCAGACCCACTGCTGGATCAATAATATAATAGTAGATTCTTCACCTTGCCTTAAGGCTTGCTTGTTGTATTTCCACAAGATTTTTTCTCCCTCTGATAGGATTAACATATATTGCAGGCTCAGCAGAGCCTGAACAAAGTTTATGGGAACATTTAAATCAAAACCAGTTATATTTAACAGAGAGTGTTATTTTGTTCAATTGCTGTGGGAAAAATACTGATTGTCTCTTGACTTCAGATTTTCTCCTCTACCACTGGCCTAAATAGGAATTATTTTGCAACAAAATAAAATCGGCCTGCCTGGAAATAAGTCATTACCATTATTATGGCCTTCTAGGAGGGGAGCACGTGTACATAAAAGAATAGTTGAAAATAGATATAGTTGCTTAATTATGATATATTTCTCCTCTTAGTGTATTAAAATGATATCAGCAATAAAATAAAATAAATATGACACACAGCTAATAAATCAGGCCAGATGTGAAAATACATTTAACTCCTACAAAAAGTGATTATGGTCAGATTTTTTATAGATTTATCTGGCATTTGATTAAATTTGATCACTCTGAGACACCACTGATAAAGAAGAGATATTTAAATGCTACAGTACAGTATTGTCTAACAAAGTGAGAGTGAGTATAGAAAGAGAAGCTTTCCAAAAAGCTGCAAGGAATAAAAAACCTTTTGCTGAGTTTTGGTAGTGAGGGGTGTACGTTGAAAGGTTCATTTCCTAAGGTCTTTTTTCATATGATGCCTCTGATGCAACATAAATCCCCCCAAAAACTAATGGTGTGCTGGATTTTATCTGGACAGCTACTTTTTACAGATTCTTGCTTGGTCTTGGGACAGCAGAATATTCAGTAAAAGCTTTAGGGAGAAAATCAGAATTTATTGCAGTATTATAGTCCAGTATAAGGCCAGAAAATCACTGAACACATGTGAAAGTGTAGTTCTTGTACTGAATTTACCAGCAGAACTCTTTCAGTGAGTAGGCAAGTAGGCCAATGAAAAGTCTACGAGAAAGATTATGGATACTGTGAAAGACAGCTAAAAACTGCTTGAAAATCTGAAATATCCTGCCCTTATTTTGCTAAAGCTTAGAAACACAAGGTTCAGCTGGAGTGAGGCTCTGCCTTTAGCCTGGTACAGTAAAGCTTTATTTTATTATGTATTTAATTTTAGTTCATAATATATCTATTATATAAACCAATGAATATATATACTTAATCTAGATAAACCCCTTTGTCTATGTTTTATCTGAATCATACTCTTATCTTGTTTGTCTTTGCTTTTAAACAAATGGCATAAATGGAAGCAAACAGAGGAAATTTTTTTTGGTTTTTTTTCCTGGTATAGACAAAGTTTTTAAAAGAAGAGATGGTTTCGTCAGGCAGCAAGAATTGTTACTGATGAGCCTCATTCACAGCACTCATTAAAATCATGTTATCTTAAGAAATTATATAATTTAATTACCCATTATCTATTTAAAAATACTTCTTGGAAGATATATAATAAGAGCATGATATTAAATATAATTCAAAAACAAAATGTAAAATGGCATAAATAAATCATTAATGCATTCGTTCTCATTGCACAGATGAATATGACCCAGCAGAGCTGCTCACAGAAGAACTTTGGTTCCTATGACATTCTGACTACCATTGCAAATGACACATTCTTGGAAAGGCAAAGACATCAAAAGGTAAAGGAAAATTACTTTTTACAATGTAGGAGAGCATTACTTTGTTCAAAGCCATATAATGACACTACCTGATTTTTTATATGAAACAGGTACAGTCATAAAGAGGTTTATGGCTAAATTCTGACCAGCTATTCAGGTATTATCTGACTGGAAAGATGCATTGTGGCCAAACTAAATGGTTCAGTAAAATGTGTTTAATACTTGTAATAAAAATTGCTTTAGACAGGAATAGAGAACAGGATGTCTTAAATTAATAAATAGGAAAAGTTTCTTAGGTAATAAATTAGTGAAGAACATCTGACTTCAATACTAAGTTTACTATCTAAAGATGTAACTTATATTGTGTTTTGGGCCTTAATGTATTCCCTAAAATGCTCAACCACTGGTAGGTATATGCTTATCATAGAACTATTTTTTTTTTATTTTACCCTTTCTTTGTCTTCTGTTCTTAATTATATCTTCTGTGTATTTTGACGGACTCATAAAAGGATTCAAGGACCTTGAAGGAACTTTGATTTTAGGTGGAGGCCACTATGTTTTTGATGTATGACTCTTAACAGCAGTCATTCTGCTCCTGTGTGACTGGGATGGGGCCCAGATGCTGTCAGCAGGAGATTCCTGATGCTCATGGTTCTGCTTTTGCTCCCAGTGCCTGTTTGGACCATGCTGACCAGGCTGTACCTGCTCTTCCTAAGTCTCATCAGAAGCAGCACTTTATGTCCTGCTCCCAGTCTCATCCTGGCTGATCACACTGGTAAGTGAGTTTGGGACTCGAGTGGGGAAGGGTGTTTTGACAAATCTCAGATATGGCTGATTTCTTCTCTAACATTAAAATACCCCAGCTTTGACAATTCATTTCTGTTACAGGTTCAAGGCCTCTTATACCTAAATAAATTGAAATCTACACTGCATACTTCCAAAGATCATATTCCAAACTGTTGTCTAAATGCTGAGCCCTTCAAAATACCTCAGGGTTTTGGATTGCCACTTTCTCAGCAATGATGGGATGATTAATCACTATCCTAGATCATTTTCAGAATCATTGCCTCTGTGGGACTCCCCTTTACACTTTTAGACATGACCTACATTCTTTAATCTTATATATATAGTTGTGTTCTAATGTGATGCCAATGACAATTTAACAATCCCCTGAGGATGTATCCAGGTTCCACATACTCACACACATACAAAAAAGCTTTTGTCTTGTCCCAGCCGGTATGTCGAACAACCTTTCTGTGCAAAAAGAATATGCAAATGAACCTACTCTGTTTTTCTTTTCACACAATAAAATAAGTGCTGCCAGCATCCACCTGGAAGTTTCTTGGCAATGTTACAAAAGTTTGGTAGTAACTGAGCTCCTAAATACAGAGTCAGGAATTGGAGAAGTCACACATGAAGCGTGGTAGACAGCTTCAAGCCAGAAACTGTAGACACTCCTTTGGAGACACATTGTGGCAGAGTGTCCCTGAAGAATATTATTGTGCATTTAATTTGCAGATCTGATCATGTAAAATAATAAATGTTTCCTTTCAAAGAAATGCAAAAGTCTTAAAAAACAACAGAGATACTCATAATTGTTGTAGATGTCCTTACAATTCCAGTTTATTCAATTAACCAGATTAATGTTGAAATTTGTACTACTTAGCAGTGTGGTTTTCAGTTTTCATATCCATACAATACAGAGAGAGTATCAACAGAACACTTCTCCTATTAAAAAGGTTGCTATTTACCTTTTTAGTTTCCCTCCTACCACTTTATGTAACATAATATCTAAAAATGCTAACTTAGGCCATCTGTTCTTATTCCTATTTCCAGCCCACTCCTTTTTTTTTTTTTTTTTCTGTTTCATTCCCCTAGTTTAACTGATTTTAGCAGTACTGGAGCTCATTCTGTGACATTTTGCTACAGGGAAAATCCGTGTTTATTTCCATACAATTTAATAGACCAAATCAAACAATGAATATGCAAATTCCAAAAATAGCAAGATTTTTGAAAAATAGCTGTGAAAAAAGAGAAAACTATCTGCTTATGAAAACAGAGCCAAAATGTTAGAGAGCAGTTGTAATGGATGTTACAACACAGAACAAGGAGTATAATTAGGCTCTAGACCCTACAAAGGAATATGTGAGTCACTGCCCAGATTAACAAATAGAATAAAGAAAATATGATTTAATTACACTTAAAAAAAGTTTGAGAAAAGCACTAGAACTCTGTGAAGTTTTACATATTAATAGTTTATTCACTGCCAAAAGGAGAACAGAAGTGATGGGATATATTTGCATATGTGGATGGCTTTGAAAGCAAGAAAAGGGAGAATTCTCTCAACATTTTACTTTCCATGTTGGTGAGAAGGACAAGGAAAAGTGGCATAAAACATGGCCTCACCTTGGCTGGCATTACCTTTGGGATCCTGATGCCAAGAATTCCCCAGCTGCTTAAGTAAATTTCTGTCCATACTTTGAAGCAGTGTAAAAGAACCACGGCTGGGAATATGATCTGACAGAACCCATCTGAAAATTCAGTTAAACCATCCATAAACAAAATGGAAGGAAGTAACTAAGCAAATGTTTTTGTGCATAAATAACTTCAGGCAGTCATTTGCCTGTTTAAAAGAGCCTAATTTATTTGTTTTCCCAGGGTTTCCTTTCACAAATGCTGTAGAGATTTTTTTCTCCTCCCTCTTTCTGCAGGATTGTGACTGCAATGTCCATGAGGGAGGATTATTTGGAGAAACAGCCTCCCCATCTGTTGTCTCTTTTAAACACTGTTAAGTAGTATTTTGCCTTCCTGGAAAAAAACTCTCCGCATATCCCATTCCTGCTGTTCAACAGCAGCAGCCTGGAGTGAACACCTAGGAAGTGCAGCTGAATGGAGCAGGTTCAAAGAACAATGTTTATTTAACTGAATGTAAGAGTTACATTATGGAACATGATACCCATAAACCCAAAGAGTGCACTGTACCCTGTGCCTGCAATCCTTTCATACCTCAATGATGCACAAGCGCTGGGGTAGGCGCATCTTTCCCTTCCTGGGTATTTCAAAGCCAAACTCTGCACATTGTAGTGAGCTCATCTATTTCAAGATGGCCAGTAGGATAATCAGCTTTAAAACAAGTTCCATGGCCAGTAGGATAATCAGCTTTAAAACATGTTAAAATTTCTGAATTTTTGATTTCCCATATCTCCTCTGAGGTCTGTGAAATTTCAATTTTGATTCTAAACATGTGGTATTCACCACACCTCTCTGTATTCCTATGACATGTAACATAGACCCTGATGAATAACACATAAATAAAGAAATGTTTTACTGGTGATCATGCAAACTTGTTAACTCAGAGGCATAAAAAGCTGACTCTGCTTTTTCTCAGGATTCCTATGAAACAATATAAAACTTAGTTAAGTAGTATCTCTTAAAAACCCAACCAATTTAATCTCCATTTGACTTCTAGCTTAAATGATGAGGCAGATGCCCACTGCTAAACTTCCAGGCAGAAAAGCAGCAGGTTAACCTCTGTTTGTAGATTTACCCTGACATTCGCTGTGTTGACATCATCTGACAAAGATCAAAGTATGCAGTCCATTAGTTTCTTGGCTTGTTCTTTGGGAGAAGTAGGAAAGATTAAATCAATATTTGCTGAATGGAAAAAGATCAAAAGTTTGAGTAAAATAAATCTTGGTTTACAGCTCCTGAGACACTATTCTAAATAAAGAGGAATGTGTAACATCTAACCAATAATTAAAAAGCACTTGAAAGCCTCCTTCGAATGGTCTCTTGCGGTATGAATTCACTGGTGGATTCACTGCTATGTCAGAGGAGAGGACACTTCATTTTCAAGTGGATATATTTCTGGATTCTCCTAATTTAATTTCTGCCTGGTTCTATGTATCTGACAGTGACAATAGATAGAGGAACATTCAAAATGAAGCTTTCTCATAGTATTTTGTTTAATTCAATTTTTCTTCATTTGCTTTGTTATTAATATATACATTAATATTTACTTTAGTCCAAGCCCCTGGAATGATATCACACACATCATTTCCAACTAGATAATGCTGCCTAATTTTGATTATCACATGATCAACTTTAATAATAGCACAATTGTTTAATAATTATCATTGCAATAATAATATAATACTTAACCTGATTAAGCATTACAATGTTTTATATGGTTAAACTTCTTTGAATGTTTTTTTCTGTTATTTTTGCTTCAAAATGCAGTTTAATTTACTGAAGTGCTAATGGGATTGTGTTGAAACGTGAGCATTAGTTGTAACAGCCCCTCTGATAATAAAGCCTTTAGTGTAAAAGAACTAGGAAACTAAATAAGCATCCTTGGAAATAAAGGCATTTAAGATTAATTGTTTTAAATAATTTTTTCATGAGAAGATGCACAAACAGGTAGCAGTCAAAGCAGGCACAAATAAATAAACCAAAAGCTTCCTGGGAAGCTCCCAGTGATGGTACTTAACAGTAATTTTTTAAATTTTAATTTTGTAGTGTAAAAGAAAAATTAACATAGTTATTATCAATCTAGTTTAGCTAGAGCCTTTAAATTTTGTATTTTGTTGTTTATAAAATTGTGCACTAAAGGAAATTGGACGTGACCCCATCAGTTTTGTGGATGACAGCAGCTGGGACACGGTGTCAATGTGCTTGTGAGCAGGGCTGCCATTCAGAGAGGCTGCATTTGGCTGAAGGAATACCATGAAATTCATCAAGAATAGCTATAAAGTACTGCATATGGGATGGATTAATCCCTCCCCAAAATAGTGCTGGAGACTGACTGGCAGGGAAACAGGAGTCATGGCAGGGATGAAGGCAAACCCAAGGAGGTCGTCACTCACCTTTACCTGGCCTTCATCAGACCACAGCTGGAGCATTGTGTCCTTTTCGGGGGCTTCAAGACAAGAAATTGTACAGTTATTCAATTGATAAACATGAGTGAAACCCCAGAAGTGGGGCACCATGGAAGTGGCTGCACATGGAGCAGCTCCCTGGGGTCTTCTTGGAGGGGGGTCAGAAGGCAGTGCCAGAGATAAGGGTCGTTAATCAGAGGGAGAACAAATGATTCACCGTCAGCACAATTAAAGATTAGAATGAATTGCACAGGGAGGTTGTGAAATCTCCTAACCTTGACGCTTTTCTAGACCTGAATAGCAAGGTCTGGTTTAAATTCAATCAGCACTGACACCTCTTTTGAGCAGGAGCTGGATGAGGGATATCATGCTGTCCCTTCCTGCCTGTCTGATTCCCTGTGTACATCCCAACAATGTGCCCAGGCCTCAGGCTTCAGCCTGGTGATAAGTTACATTTTTCTATGACAGGTTTTTAGAGAGATTTTGTGTTCTCTGTCCCAGTTCTGAGAGCTTTATAGTGCTGAAAAGAGTCAAACATTGAATTCCTAATTTTCTATATTTCCTGTCACTGTATGGTCTCAAAGCAGCTTCTGAACCTTTATTTTGTCTGAAAAAATAAACTGTGGTAGACAGTTAAGGGCAAAGAAGTGAATATAAGCCTTCACAGCTTCTTTCAACATGATCTTGACTTATTAAGTGAAATATATGGAACTACATCACTTCAGCACTTTTCCCTTGATGTGTCACTGCTTATATTAGGAACTTTGTATTTTGGGGCAATAGGATCCTTGAAAACTTAAAACCATAGAGAAACATTGAAACAGAAATCTGTTAACATAGGTGAAAGCTAGGATCTGGTCTGCAATTGAGATCATCACACAATCTACGTTTCAGAGGAGAAGGGATGATTCAGATTCACTTTTTGTTGTCGTGAGGATATGGGCCGTGTCACTTAGAGGTGCAAAAAAATCCACTATATATGCAAACAGGAAAGAAGAATAAAAGACATATCTCTTGTAGTCCAAGCAGTTTGAAGAGATTTTCAATGCAGTTACTGTTCTGAGTATGTTGTAAGTTGTACAAACTCAAATAACATGGAAAGTAACAAGCTTCACGTTCTTCTTAGGAATATTTTCCTGGAAGTCATTGCTTAGTAGTCAACTTCCATGTCACAAAACTTAACTTAAGACATAGAGATGGAAAGAGGCTATGAACTTTATATAACATCCTTGGAAATCACTTCTTTCCTTCCATTTTCTTTTGATCTTGCAAGCAATACACATTTTTTCCTCATCTAAATCATGAAAATTGCATACCTTTATTTTTGTGGCAACAAAAGCTTTCATTGGCCCGTAGCCTATTAAATGAATTCATTTCCATTAGTTCTCTCAGATAAAAATATATGTATGAGACTGCCTTTTTTCTTTTCTTAAAAAAAGCTTAACTGAACAATTTTCTGTTTAATTCCAGCCCATTATTTAGCTTATACAGAGCACTTACCTATAAGTCATAGAAAGCAACACTGAAGGAACCTCATATTTGACCTCAGAAAACTGTTTCCGTCTTCTGGGATTCCTACCATAGGGCATTTCTTTGACTTATCCAAAGATAATTAATCTAAGAAGCTGTGATAAATCTCTATCATCCTACAAAGCAGAAACACCAGCTATTCATGCCTCATTACACCTGCACATACTTGAAAACTTGTCATAATTCCTCTCAGACTAAACTGCATTTACCCCTTTTTCTCATGTTTCCTTTGACAACAGTTTTCCAGACTTCTGGCCATTCTTTCTGGGTGTTCTGAATTAATCTTTTGTTTTTAAGATCTGTTTTTATTTTTAAGGTCTAATCCTATTCCCAACACCCTCCTGCCTGTGGCTTGGCATCCCTATGGAATATAGTAAGGATATTATTCATACTACCATCCAGATCATTATTTAAAAAATTTAGTACTAAAAAGAATAATCCCATTCAGTACCCAACTGCACTGAAAAGCAAATCACTGAAAATTACGGAGGAGAAATATCTAGAACTAGATCAAATATCCTTCGTATGCCCATAAGAGAGTCATAGCATGATATTAAAAGTCCAAAGTCAAAAAATGTACTCCTGGCAGCGCACATGAACTGTTCTCAGGTATCATTCTCAAAGTGTATTTGCATCCACTGCACAGAAAGTGATCCTTCTGAATGCTGAAAGATCAAAAGAGCTTACTCCAAACAGAAACATGGCCAAACTATGAGATTTCTTCTTCAGCTTTATGTAAAGTTAAAAAGATTAATTCCAAATAAACCAAACTTATAACTCAAATGCAGACATGAAAAACAGATGTTGAATACTGTATTGAAAGCTATACTCTTGTGTATACTTACACTTAAAGAATTAGTATAATGAGTTAGCATAATTTTTTTTCTGTTTTTTCTTCTTTCTCAAACAGAGAGAATGGGCTGCCTCCTGCATGAAGAAAACATTCTTTATGGCCGTTTGCTTCCATTACTTCCTCTTTTTTGGAGGAAGAATCGAAAACCATTTGCAATGATTATACAGAATGGATATAACATTCCCTTGGCAGGGCTAGCTGCAAGGCTTTCACAAACCTCAGCACCCTCAATCCGTTCCTGATGTAGCCATTCCTGCTCCGCTCATCCTATCTGAAACCATATTTATGTCCCAATGTGGTCCTATACAAATGGCAGGAAGTTTTTCCTCACATTTACTTTGGGAGGAGATATTACTTTGCTGCTGGAAATAGACTTTGAATATTGCAATCATAGGAGATAATGACACATCAAAATAGATCTTAAGATTATGTAAACTGTCTAAAGGAAACACTAAATCTGGCTGGAAATATAGAGCTTTTGGCTCTGTGTTAGTGAACACTAAGCAAAATGCCAGACCTGCAATGTATGTCAAATCAGATTTTCTGTACAAAAGGGATAACAACTACAGAAAGTCAGTGATGCTGCGTCTGATAGAAGGGGTGGCATCCCTCCTTGAGTGTCTGCTATCACACAGGCTTTGGAGACTGGTGTCTTAAAATATTCACTGCTATGCAAATTCAGGATTTATATTGCCACATCTCACCTTTTTTACTTTTAGATCTCACTTTCTTCGTAAGAGAGAAAATCAGAAACAATAAAAAAATCTTTACTGAAAATATAGAGATCACAATTGTGAAAAGTGACATTCTGAGGCTTAAGTTTTCTGTCAAGTAGTGGCCTTTTCCTTTATTAATGAAAAAGAAGGTTGCACCTCCTTGTGCAAAGCCCTGAGCTCAGACAGCAGTTAAATATGCTCTTAATTCTCATCTAGGTTTGTTGAGACTTCCTACGTGTGCATTTCAAACCGCTTCCTTTGGCCTCTTGTCAAGATTTCTAGACTACTCTTCTGAAAAAATATATCTATTAGTGGAAAAACTAATAAAACACTTCTTTTTGAAAGAAGTAATCGTTCTCTTAAGGTAGCCAAACTATTTTTCTCAGGCATCTGATTTTGATGTTCTTGCGGCATTATAGATTGGGAAAAACTAATAAATGAATGAACCATGTTTTCCTGGTCTATGAGAATTTTCATTATTCTTCTGGGAATAAAAATAATACCGTAGATGTGCACAGTTTAAATAAACAGATTTAGCAGCCTCAAGAGCACTATTTCCTTGTAGTAGTAAATAAGAAAAACTATATATACAATGACATAGAACAAAAACATATCATTTACAGAACACATTAATCCTGCCAAATGTGAGTATACACTGATGAAATTATATTTGCAAGCATATTGGTAGATGAAATGTGCTGTTTCATAGCTGATTTGAAGAAGATATTTTTAATTTCATTCCAATACACAGATATTCAAGTACTAGAACATAGTTATTGAAAAGTACCCTTCCAAAATTTCTGTCTTTCCCTTTGGTATTCAGTGCTGACTGTGCACATGGTATTTCTTCCTCTCTCATTGCTAAATAGACAATACATACAATTACGAGTTACATGCAGGTAAATATTCAAAACAAGATGCAAGTAGGTTGAATGGTCACAGGTAATAATCATATTTATGGACACTAGAACTCAACATGTCCCACTGAAAGTGCATATTATGCAAACAGGGTTCCCTTGTACTTCATGTGGAGATTCTGTCATCACCCCAGAAAGGAGCCCAGCATTGCCCATGCTCTCTCAACCCCAGGAGCGAGAAGCGGACAACTCCAGCATTCTCCTTTCCCCTTCGGCTCGTGATTGAGTACAGGAAGCAGTCTGCCTTCCTGGGATGGTTTCAAAGTGGTCTTAAACTTAGAGGTTCAGCACAAGGCAAGTATGGAGAGGAAGCTACAGCTTGAACACAGGGTTTAGAGCTAAGCTGTTAGCATAAACTGCAAAATATTGCGCACGAGACTGATACATGTGAATACATATCAATAAACGACTCCTTAAAATCATGCTTCGTCGTGTGAAGCAGAAACTTCTCCTAGGCATTAATAAAACTGTTCAGAAAAAACCCAAACATTAATATATTCCACAGAATGCACCTTAGTGTGGTGATTTCTTCACATAACAATTTAGTGTAAAGGAACTGGGCCCTCTAGGTAATGTTACAGGGTGAGGAAGTTTAATCAGGTCAGTAGCAGGGAGATGGGGAATGCAGTTTGCTCCAAGAGTTTTATGATAACAGAATCTTCGATGTTTACAGCACAAAATAGCATTTGGTAAGTCTGTTCCTGGCAGGAGCTTGTAAATCTAAGCACAGTGAGAGAGCTCTTAGCCAACAACTTGTTTTCTTTACTGCTTTAGCACAAGATCAAAGCACATAAGCAAGCAGAGTATTTTGGGGTTGTGTTTTGGTTGTATTTAGGCTACCAGAATTTTTTCTTTTAAGTCAAATACTTGGAAAGTGATTGCTTTGAATAGAAACCTAGTGATACAGATTGAATAACATCTATCTGTAAAAATGTTCACTTCACATTAAATCTTGAAATATCACTGTATACCTGCCTTACGAAACACTTCTCAGTTTTAATCACTAAGCTTTAAAATAATTCTTTAAAAAATAATTTCCCAAGCAGTACAAGATTTTGGCTTTTTTTAAAAATGCAGTAAGTTGAATACTCTAGGAAGGTGGCTTCAGCTTGAAGGGTTTCTTGAAAGAATTACTATTTTTAACCTATTTAGTCTTCTTTTTTCTTTTATTCTGACAGTTTAAGTGAATCATCTTCTAAATAAACAGAACTGAAACAATGCTTAAACAGTACTCTTTCAGTTGAATTATTAAATATACCTTAGAGTCCTACTTCGAAATTCTGTGGCATCCATATTCTACACAATGATAGACATTAGACATCCATCCAATATTGACCAAGGAAAAGCAGCAGTGAGATTCAATATCAAGATGGGACTATTTTTTAACACTATAACAAACAGTTATATATTTAGGTTACATTTGGCAAAATAGATCTATATTTGGATACACTGTGCACTATACTTTTGAGTTCATCTACTTAGTACTGACATGAATGTATATATTTGTGCAGATGCAATAATGGTGTTGGACTTGGTTTACAAAGCTCTTTGTAAAGGTCCAGATTTCATGTTGATTCAGTCAATAATCATCTCTAAACCATGATTTTAGTCTAGCACTTATCTACTGCAGTTTTTGTTCAGCCCACCTCCATTTCACTCCTTCACAGACTCACTGTATTTTGAGCACATGGATTAAAAGAGAACTAGGTGTCTGGGTATTCTAAATGAAATCCTCCCATGCACAAACATGAACACATATGCACAGTAATAAATTAATAAAACCATGACCTACCTTTCTCCTAGAAGCGTTCCAAGATTAATTTTTAGTTTTTCCATGTTTTAATATACATTTATACACCTCCTGATGACCAAAAAATGTGTTAGAAGATAGACCATGGGAGAAAAAGAGAGATTATATCAAATCCTAGAATTTCATCAAAGAAATGCTTTATACTGGATGCTATTTTCCTCAGGAATTCAGTATTAAGATATTTACCCAGGCCTAAAATATGCTAGGAGAACCTTGGAAGAAAGCAAAATGTTATCAATGTTATAACTACTATTATAAAATATATATTTATATATAGCTTTATACAAGCTATTTTAAAGAATATGTGGATTCATGCAGTCCAAAAGTCCTTTTATTTATAACTAGGATATTTTATTTCAAGATATGAATAATATGAAACAGTAGTTAGTGTATTTTTCTAAGCATCAAAACATTACTTGATATGTAATAAATAGTCTCATAAAGCATAATTATAGAGAATTTAACTACCTAGATGTTTCCTTCTTATGCCTTTAAGAAAGCGTCCTTAACATGACCCATATAAAGCAGTTACCTCTACCCAAATCATGTGCCATTTTAGAGAGAGTGAAATTAGCACTCTATTTTTGGTGGTTTGCTTGTTTGTTTTTTGTCTAAATCAACACAAGGAACAACAAGCTGAAACAGAAAGAACTTCCAGATAGGAACATGTGATAAAAGAAAATCTGGCAAGATATTGACATTGACAAAGTCCTTTTCTTCACTTTGTGCATCTTTTGTAACACTTAATTCTGCAATTGCTTTTTTACATGTATCTTTTTCTTCTTCCTTTCTGATGTGTGATTTAATATTTGATACACAGAAAAGGAATAATTTTAGGGTAAGGAAAAGCCATGTTTTCCTTGGGCTTAAGGATACAGACACATCGGGAAATCATGGGAGCTGAGAACCGCCTTGTAAACGAACAAGCCGTCCGCCAAATTGACTAAGATACTCTTATAATCTTCTGGTCTGATACAGAATTCATCTTTTTGGAACAATCACTTCTGTGTTTAATTATTCTTCATAAGACATTTTTTTCAAAAACTTGAAGTTATTTGTTGTGAAGATACCACATCTGTGCCCAGGGGCAAGTTACTCTGTGGGATTGGTTTATCACACAAAAGCTGTCGGGAAAACATTTCACACTAGGCAGTGTCCTCATGTAAATTTGATCCTTTGTGGTAATTTATTATGATGGAATCCTAAAACATCAGTGTCTGATCGAGCTTGTGGGCACAGAAAGCAGAATACTGTGCTTCAAAGACAATGTGTGTTCAGAGAGAAAGCAGCCTGGCACATTTTTGTTTTCTATGGCAGTTCTATCTGCTACAGATAAACAAAGTTTTTCCTAGCAGAGGTTATCAGCATGATATAATAATATTGAAATCCATTAAGCATAAAATGTGGGTTTACTTTCCCTTCCTTCAGGCCAAGGTTTCAAAGAAATGCAAAGACAAATTTGCATTTAAAATTACTTAGAACCAAAATTGGTATTGCTTGATTATTGATGGATAAGTTTTATGTATTGGGGTCAAGTATTTTAATATTGAAATGATCTTATCTAGGAGCACTCAAAACCCTGACTTGGCCATTGTCTGGTCCACTGACTGTATCAGAGGCCAAAGATCCTAATTCCCACCACCTAAGTCAATGCCTAAATGTCAAATGCAGGCAGCTGGAATAAAAAGTAAAGCCAATGCGTCTGGGATGAAACATTGATCATAAAATGGTGATGCAAGTTTTAATATGCAGAAAAATCTACACAATCTTCAGAGTATGCTTGTATCAAAACCCACTGATATCCAATTAACAATGTGAATAGAAGGTACGGCTAATAAAGTACCTACAGGAATAATGTTATCAATGGTCTCTACATCTTAATAAACTCTGAGCAATCAAGGATTAGTATTACAGTATCTAATCTTTTTGACATACCATCTATGTGATGTGAAGTCTGGAAAACTCTCTTAAGCTTTGATACCCGCAGGTTTTTCTTCTATTGCAGACCCCTTGCCTCTCTTAGCAAGAACAACGAGCTGACCCTCTGGAATGAAAGTGCGTAAGAATTTTGTAGGAAGTCCAGGAGCTTATTTCAGACGAGAAGATTTTGCTAACGGAACAAATTTTCAGTAATAAAGTGCAGAGTAAAGCTGCCATGCTTGTGCAGACACAGTTGCTGTAGCCAAGACAATAAATAAGTGTTTGCACAGCTCAAATTCTTTGTTATCAACAATTTTGATTCCCTCACCAAAATATACACAGCATTTTCATCCTTCAAAGGAATGTTGTGATAACTGATGAGAGAGATTACAGCAATAAAATCACTGAAGTGTCATGTTTACAGGTAATGAAGTGAACCATGAGCAAATGTAGATATTTGAACATTAGTACATAGATATATATATATATATACATACATACCTACACACACACACATATATATATACATACATACCTATATATACAAATAAACACTGAGAGGAAGAGAGATATAGAGATATGGGGAGAGTATTTGAAATATTTTATAGCTTTCTATCACTGAAAAGGCTGTATTTCACAAGTTGGTGGAATAACTTAATTAACAATAAAACCATTGACTGGAAATATTAAGAAACAGGTTTGCAACTTGTTACTTTGTTTGTAAACACTGATAAAAATACAGTGACTGTCTTAGATATTGGCTCCAATAATCATTGAACTATCCATGAACTTAATTCAACTAATATTGATCTATTGATTATTGTTAAAGTTAAATGCATTGTGTTTGGAAACAGAAAAAATTAACTTGATGGCTGAAGGCTGGATCCATGTTTTTAGAGTCTCTGAGACAGCAACTACTGTATCTAATTCTGATGGATAAATTTCATTCTGCATTTGGACATTGGGAACTAACAGATTGTCCAGGGTATTAGAAGATTTGAGCAGAATCCAAGCATCAAATTTGGTTCAGATTAAGTCCAGTGGGAATTTTTGATGCATTTATTTTACTGGGAACATTTCAGTTTCCCGTCATTTAAGTTTTCTTTAGGATAATTTTTTATTTCTCCCTTAAGTTTTAGAAAAATGTGTTTGGGACTGAAAAAAAAATGTTCCTGATGATTGTTTGCCCATTTCTCCCAGTTCATAAATGTCATTGGGTAGGCTTGTTATTGTCTATATTTATTCTGAGCTAGACAGAAAAACTAGGGGAGGTAAATAAAATGTTATTGTAGGTCATAGTGCAAGTACCTATTTTAGACTGAAGTGCTCTTACTTTAGGAAATCACGAGATTCCCTGAATTTTTTACTCCACTAGTAGTTGCTAAATTTCATTTTTGGACAATGGAACTTGGGATTCTGGTTCCAAAATTTGGCGACGTTCATCTTTCTTAGTCCTCTAGTGTTTCCCCTCTGGCCAGGAAGTGTTTCCTGTGTCTGTGTAGCTTCATTTTATTAGGGGGAGGGGAGATAAAAACCTTGCATATTCCCCCTAATCCTATCACAGACTAAATCACCTCATTCATACTGACTCCACCAATGCTGCTTTCCCCATTTCCTGAGTTACTTAGCAACAGCCATCCCTCCCTTTTCCACTCCCCCATCCAACCTTTCATTTTTTCCCCCTTTGCAATCATGATTTCCACGCTGTTTAGAAAAATGAGGATGCTCAGCAGCATAGGGCAAGCTTTTCCTTCCAACCTTCTTTTTTACGCCTGCCAAATCCTTCTCAGCTCCAAAATGAAAATCCAGGCTGCCTGCATATGTGTAATCAAAGGTTAAAAAGCACCCTGGCTGACACCACGCATGTGTTAATCTGTGCTGCAGCAGAGTGCATCATTTCCACTTTGACCTCAGAGTTAATCTGCATTCAGGCAGAAGCTCCATTGCTTTATTCTTCCTTTTTTCTTTTTCCCCTCTCATTTACTCTTTGTTGCTTTATTGGATTTTGTTGCATGTGTGTCAGCAGTTCTGTAAATGTGTATATGCTCCTTTCCTTGACTGTTTTTATTCTGTGAGTGTCTGTGATTTTCACTTTTTGTTTGGGTTTTTTTTTTTTCATTTTCTCCCAATTATTTTATTTCCCTAGATCTGGAAGATGCTGCCTGCTGCCTGAGCTGACGTTTTCTGATTATATCTGCAAAGGGCTTGTGCAGATCTAATTTCTCTCCCCCTGCATATTAATTCCCGCAGCTGGGCGCAATGTCTCATCCCACTGACAGGACCTGGTAGGGAGGAGGGAGAACTACTACCAAAAAAAA
>VZTG01003874.1:396714-445847 GCA_013397845.1 Melanocharis versteri
GGTGGGGGGAGAGGGAGGGCTGGGGGGGGTGAAGAATCTGCGAATTTGCTGAGCTGTCGTGAGAATGCCAGAGGTTTGGATAGTGGCATTGCATTCATCCATCTCTAGCAGCTGAGATCTTAGAATGTTTTATTTCTCTTACGATTGTTGTCGCTCTGACATGGACAGGGAGGGTGAGCAGCGGGTGTGTGTGATGGTGGTACACGCCGGCGTGTTCATAGAATTTGGTGCCATATTAATGAAGCCTTTTATCTCTGAATTAATTGCTTGCTCCGGTGCATGGAGTTGCAGGGCAGCTGTGTTTTGCGGGCAGAATGTCGGCGCATTCCTGTTTGTTTTCCCAGAGCCGGCAGCCCCATCATGGCTGAGCGGGGCTGCGCGGCGGCGAGCGGCGGGCAGGGCTGAGCACCAAGGACAGGGATGCGGGTCCCGCACAGCTCCCCCGGTTCCGCACAGCCCCCCGGCTCCGCACAGCCCCCCGGGTCCCTCACAGCCCCCCGGGTCCGCACAGCCCCCCGGGTCCCTCACAGCCCCCCGGGTCCCTCACAGTCCTCGGCCCCGCACATCCCTGCCGTGCGGGCGGCCGCGGCTCCCCAGGGGATGCGATAGTTTTCGGGTTCGCGTGAGCTGAATGTTTCCAACAGCATTTCCCCCCACACCCGACACGTTCTGCTGGCAGACAACCTGTGCATGCTGCACATGTGCATCGGATACCTGAACGGAGAGGGGTAAAAACCCCAAGAGCACAGGAAGCAGGAGTTCAGATGCGGATGAGCAGAAAGTGGAGGGCGGGAGAATTGCTGCAGTGCCAAGCTTTGCGCTGGAGCAGGCATTCCTGCAAAAATGTGTGGACTGTGCATTTAACAGGTTAGATGAGAAAATATCTCTGCACGGCAGAGTGTGGCCTTTCGAGGGGCGACAGACCGCTCCCCACAGCTGCATAAGCCGTGTTGTCACTGATATCTTTGAGAAGTTAGTGCCCACTCTCTTTGCTACTACTAGTGCTGGATTCACACAGGCTCCTCAAATTTACCTTCTTGCTCGTTCCTTCCTTTTACCTGGACACTACCGTACCAAAAAGTGGGTTCTTTCTGTTTGTTTGGGTTTTTTGGTTTTTTTTTTTTTTTTATTTATTTAAGAAAAATCAGACTTCATACCTGCAATGGTAGGATCTTAGTTCTAAGCCAAATAAAAGGCCAAAGTGATTGGCCAGGGAAATTAAAAGTTGCTGGCTTTTCAAGTAACTTTTTTTCCACACAAAAAGAACTTTGTAAAGAATTCCTGTGAGAAGAAACTAAAAACTGCTGGAAATTGAGTAGAAAATTAAATAAAACCCAGTGAGCCTACCATGAGGCTACTTTGGTGTTGGGAGTAAGACAGGTGTGAGGTATTTTTGACCCTTACAGAACCAGTTATGGTTACTACCTGAATACAGAAGTGGAAAATTCAATTTTTACAGGATTTTATGACACGGGCTTTCATATTATTTTGATATAAAACTTCCACTAAAATAATCCCAGATACTTATTTTAGCACACTTCCTTCTTTTCAGTCATCTTTCAAAAAAGCATTGCCTCAGAGGAATTTTGCCAAAATTATTTCATAATCTTTAAAAGAAACCAAACCCTTCACAATGCAACTTAAAGTTTTATCTCAGCAAAAAGTTCTGTATTCTGTTCACAGCTATCTGACAGCCAAGATGGTTTCCTCTGACAGCCTCCTGACCTCATAACTTTAAAGAATAAATCATAGATGGAGAAATAATAGCTACAAGTAAAGGGAAAATGATTCTTAGTGCTTTACAGAAGCATTTTTAATGAGTCAATATGCAAATATGATTTTAATTCTAACAATAAGGACATTTTCCTCCTCCTGTTGTGGAAGAAACCTTATCACTAGTTTTGGAAACTCAAGGACCTAGACAGAGTTATGAAAGTTGAACTTAGATACCATTTATTTATAGCCAAGATGAAAGGTTTTCTTTATAAAAATCTCATCAAACACTTCAGAAGGAGGGGAATATCATTGTATTGCGTGTGTCACTTTTCTTGGACACTGGAATTCTGAAGGGCCAACTGAACACTAAAAAGGCTCCATGTTAAATATCTGAATAAATGTGTTGACATCAATCAGAATACACACAGAAGCTTAAGTATTTGCAGAATCTGATCAAAGTAATTGAACACATTTGATTACCATTACTGTGAAGAAGTTTGAACCCTATTAATACAAAAATTACTATATAGAGAGATTTATTGCTGCAAAATCATTAATATTTAGAAGATTGAAGAGAGAAGAGAAAAGTTAAGACATCACTCAGGCATTAATGGAAGTAGCTAAAATTCTAGCATTGACTTCAGTAAAACATGATTTGAATGAATTCAGAAAAAATGTCATTTTACACTGCAGTATTTTACCTTTACAGAATTTGTATCAATTTTTTTTAATGCACAAAGTACATCCTTACAACTGGGCACACTAAAGTTTTAGAAGTGCTTTCTTCCAGTTGGTTTCTTGACATTCATAACTGGACTGCAACTTCTTGCATAAAGTTCCCTCCTCATCTTACCCCTCAGATTAGTGTAACAGCAGTGTGCAGTCCATCACACGGACTTGGAGCTGTGTTCAGTGAAAATTAGACAGATCAAGCTCCCAATTTCTGAAAATTGTATATAAAAAATCTTCGGATCCAGAGACAATTTAAAATAATTTTAAAAAATATTTGTACACCTGGTGTGGTTTAATTAGAACTAATTATTTGCTTGTCCTTATTGAATGAACAATATGTATTTAAAACATTACATGTAATAGAACTCACCAGCAGAGTTCCAAAATGATTTAAAGCTGTACTCTGCACACTATTTATATATGGGGTTTATCAGTTATTTTTGCAGAGCTTTAACAAATTTCCAGCAAAAGCTACATAATACAGTGGAAATTAATATTCAGATAGGAAATGTGGGACTTTCTTTTTTCACTTGTTAGTGCCCAAGTAGTTTCATGGCAATGTTTTTGACTGCAGCTACATGCCTAAAATTGAAGACTGTCAAGACTGATCAAAAATCCCCCATAAATAAAGCAATCATTTTAGCATCAAAATAGTTTCATGCCTAAGTGAGTACATGTATTTTTATTTGTAAATTAATGAACATGGGTGTAAATAAAATTCTTTTGCTCTTGTAAAGTGATGTGATATAATAACAAGGACTAAAAGAATATCCCTCAGATGGGCAGTCACTTAGAATTAAAGTAAAACTTACTAACATCTGTTTGGTCCTAATCCTGCAGCTGTAGTTATTCATACACTTCCAATAGTTTCACACAGTGTATAACACTAACTTTAAGCCAGAGGTCCCATCACTGGAATAATGAGTTCTTCAGTGGGAGACAATTTCTCACCTCAAAAGGATGGAACTCTTTTAAAGAAGTGTCATGACAGAAGATAAGAATTGAAGTGCTATTAAAATATGACTTTATCCTTATCTATAATACTATGAAACAGAATATTTTATATACTTTATATAGTGTTTGTATCAGCAGAGCTCAGGCTGTGTGGACACAGGACCTGCGCTACTCGAGCGTGTCAGGGGGAGCAAGGCCTACTTGTGAGGTTTTCACAGCCACGCTGCACTCCTGGCTGCTGTGAGCTGTAATGCTGGGACACAAACTTAGAACAACTATTATTGTCATAAAAAGAGTACCAAAACTACTGACCTAAAGTAGATTTGAAAACTAAGTTAAATTCTGTTATGAGAAACTTGATGGGGCAAAAAAAGACTACAGTCACTGTTTCCCTACTTGAAAATATATGATTTAGAAATACGGATGAAACTCTTTAACTAACTTCTGCTGTAGTGACTAAACCAGCTAAACACAAACTGCATGCCAAAACTCACGTATTCCAAAATACTCCAGTGAGTATGGAAAGTGATGTTAGAGGTCTTTCAGAAAGTTTGAATCTTTGAAAATCTAAAAAGTGAAAGCTGGTAATAAAAAACTATAGAAACTAATTACAGTAAAAGTATCTTAGGAAATTATTCTGCTCTTTTAAGATAATATTTCCCATATTATTCATATTATATATCTTCTTCACGGCCATCCAAATCATGCTTTAGGGTCTTTAGGGCTTAAAATGTTCATGATTAATGGTAATCTGGAAAAAGTATCTTGTTGATTTGGATGGTGTTTGCATTGTTTTCATTTATGCTGCATTAGCTCTATTGACATATGTCACTAAATTCTTCAACGGTTGCACAAAAATTTAAAAGGGAAGAATAGGAGTGAATGGATGAAAGGAAAAGAAGCAAATGTCTTATCAAGGGCAACTCTTTCCAAGTCTCAGTCCCAGTACAATTAAATTCCTATATGCTTAAGTAATGACCACCACTTTCTCCAATAATTGAGAGAATTGAATTGTGAATTGTGAATTGAATAATGAATTATTAAATTATTAGATGAAGCATTAGACACAGGTGAGCAGTACCAGATGCACATGCTTATAGGATGGTTGATTTTTTACAGTACCTTGTAGACATACATTCAAGTAAGCTCCAAAGCAGAGGCACTTTTAAGGTCGATAGCTCTGACTGGCACTGTCCTGCAGAGAGATGCACTGGCTCATCTGAAGCTGGCTCAGTACCCTGCAGCCTTCCCCTTGTTACAGAGACTGTCAGCCACTCCAGCTGTCAAAGTTCTATATATTCCTGCATACAGAGATTCTATTAGGGTGATCATTTGATTACTTATTTTTTAGTGCTCCTCAGGATAACTGGAGCGTACTGGGGTTCTCTGTCGGTACAGTCTGAACTGCAGCTTTGCAAACCATGGTACCTGCAGCCCCACTCACAGAAAACTTTAATGCACAAAAAGAGGTGGCTTGTGTCAGACTGGCAGTGACTGGTGTAAGACTGCAAGTGAAGAACAAAGTGGAAGCTGAGGGCTTGATTAATGTGAGTTTAAGCTCAGAAAATCACAGAACCACTGAATCATTAGGGTTGGAAGGGGCCTCTGGAGATCATCCAGTCCAAACCCCCTGCCAAGGCAGGGTCACCTGGAGCAGGTGACACAGGAACGTGTCCTGGTGGGTTTGGGATGTCTCCAGAGAGGAAGACTCCAGGAACTTTCCTGGGCAGCTGTTCCAGGACTCTGCCATCCTTAACATAAAGTCCTTCCTCATGTTGAGGTGCAACTTCTTGTATTTCTGTTTATGGCCACAACTCCTCATCCTGTTGCTGGGCACCACTGAAAAGAGACTGGACACATACATATAAATATACAGATTAAGAAAAAAAAACCCCAAAACCTGACATAGGATGTCAGATCTGAAGGGTTTGTGGCTTTTTTTCATTTTAATGCTCCATAGCCTATTTAGTGTTGTACTTTTTAAAACAGCTTTCTATTGCAATACAAATTTCTTTTAACATGAATGATAAGATATAATTGTCTACTTTCCCAGTTTTGCCTAATAAGAAACCAACATCCTACCCAACACCTAATGCTGAAAATCTCAGCAGTTCTGGGAATCTTCTCACATGACAGGCCTCATTTTATCCTCTCAGTAATCCCTGTTCCAATGAAGTCAGTCCGTTGCTGAAGGAAAATCCAGGACATATCCAGTATAGATTCTTACAGGTAGTTTTGTGCTCATCTAAGAACTGGGAAATAACCCAAAGTTAAATTATAACTCAGTAAGTATCTTCAAAAAGTGCTTCTTACACTGCATAATGCTTTTGCAGAACGCTCTCAACCTACATTCCAGCTAACTGATTTACAATACCTCTGAATGCTTTTTCCTTCATTCCTTCTTTTTTGTTCTATACAGATGATCAGCTAAAACTTTACACTCCACTTCAGCCCACAGGCTGTAATGTAAATTGATCTTAAGCGGCACATAGGTCTTTTCTTGGCCCTCTGAACAAAAAGGAATTTCTGCGTTCTAGAAAATGAGCTGTTTTCTGTGAACGGAAGTACTGAACAAGAACCAGGGAGGCTTTTTGGCAGTATAGGAGAAAGAGATGTATTAATTTTCTTTTTAGAAAAGATATGACAGCTGATGATAGAAATGGACATCCAGATATCTTCAGTGGAAGTGGATGTAAACTTTCTGGGCTCAAAACAGGAAGCTGTTTACTTAGAACAAGATACTGTCCTTATATGGTGAATGAAAAGACTGCAGAATGTACCAGGAAAGAATCATAAATTCCAGGAAAAAAGAGCCCATCACCATAGTCAGGTAACTATAATTATTATCAGGTAAGGAAGATCCTTTCTCATAGAATGAGACTAAAACTCATTGAGCACCAATGAAATTAGGGACTAAAAATGCCTCTAGGGAAAATATCCAACACAAAAAAAACAGGGTGAAGAGAATTTTAGGTGATGGAGAGATGAAAAAGGAACAGTATAAAGTGTCCATTCTAGATGTACTGATCTTTTTAGACTCAATATGGTGAGTGGCTTTTGATGACTTTAAGCTTAGCATTAACTGCATGCTTCCTTGTGATAATGGATTATGGCCTAAATTGTCATGATGCTATGAAAAACAGAGCGTGAGAGTCTGAATTCACCTAGAGTGTATACTTGTGGAGGTGTAATGTCTTTACAGGCATTTTATTTAGGTGAGCACCTGCCTCAGAAGAGCTCTGGTGCAGTAAGTGGGAGCTTTGCTGTTTGAATTTGGTCTGTTTCTTATTTTGATGGCCAGAAGTAACCTGCTTATTTGATTCTTCTAATTAAGAAGAAATTTAGCTTTGCATTAAGCCAGAAAGTGAAGAAAACAGCAAAAGAAAATAACATTACTTGCTTTTAAATTTGTCATAACAAGTGGTTAGAACTTAATATCTATCAGAACGTGTAACTGTCTCCCTCAATGTGAGAAATTTACAAAAGAACTATATTTTTTTTTTTAATCCATATGAAAAACGAGTGGGTAGAGGAAGATACGTGTTTTCACAAGTTCCAATACCTGCCAACTGGCTCAGACAAACTGAGGTAAAAGAGGGGCGATGGTGGTAGGTTGAAGAAAACTATTGAGAGAATAGTGAGGATTATATCTAATGTGATTCTGGGGTACTTGTATAGTTGTGACAGGAAATTAATATGCGAGTCTTGTCAGACTGAATATTGGGTATTCAGTCTGACACACGGTGATATCCTCTTATTTATATAACAGTAATATTTTTAACACAACTGCTGTCAAAAAAAGGAGGCTTTAATGCTGATGAAAACCACCAGTGACTGCATAAGCAGAAGCGAAATGTAACAAATACCTTCCCATGTAAATTACTACCTCAGCTGCATAATGTTTTTTCATGTGCTATCCTAAGCAACACGGAAAAAGTTGACTACAGCAGCTTTACTTGTTCTCTCTTATATAAAGGGCATAGAGCATGCAATGATATTATCCCTGGCCTAAAACTTACGAAAATGTTTTTCTTTTTAATAAGTGAGGTGATGCAGAGCCCAAATATTTATATATATTCAAGGAGAAGAAAAATACTTTAAAATCCATTAAACTCAGTGATAGCATTTCATTATAGGAAATCTCTAGCTGCATGTTTCTGGAAGAGGAGAGATTTTACCAGGGATATTTCTGCCCTTATCTTTTGCTCTTATCCTCTGCTATTGGCAGCTGCCAGATGCAAAATACATGGCACCAAATGCCACTAATTTGACCCAGAGTAATGACTACATTATGGTTACTGCAAAGTGATAGCAGGCAATAGAAAATCAGTAAATCATACAAGAATTTTAGTGCAACAGTTGATCACCACTAAAAAAGAAAAACGCAATTGTTTAAAACAGGTTTTCCTATCTTGAGGTTCGGTTCTATTTTTTCAGATCTAGTGGAAGGACATTTTCACAGATATTCAGTAAAGAACAACACAATGTGTAGGCCTAGCTGTGAAATCTGGCCATTGTGTATGAAACTAAATTCTAGTCTTACAAGATAGAACTTTCATCTGGTTGCAGACAGCCAGCAAAACATTAAAGAAATACCATTTTTACCAAACCTAAACCAACATACACAGATTATTACCAGAAATAAAAGATCAATATATGTTAAAAAGCTATTTAAAATAAATGAAGGATAATAATGATCTTTTGGAAGTAATGGAATAAGAAGTTATTTACTTTTTATGCTTGCATTAGCTCTTTCCAAATGATGCAGGTAGTCATGTATGAAATTTTATTTTTTACTTAATGTCATCTTGGACTTTGATGTGAACCCTTGACATAAAAGGCTACATTTTTTTCTGAGCTATTTATCTTCTTCAACTTTTTGAATGCTCCATGTTCTGCTGAAAAATACATCTGGTCCTATACATTGATGAGAAATGCACCTTAAAGGGGATCTCATGCATACCCATAATAATCTTCTGCCAGAAGTCCCCCCTGCAAAAAAGTGGGTAATACAAGAAAATTAGTGTTTTCCTTCACTAGCGGTTCAAAGCTAAATTGTGTAACACAAATAGCATGTTCTGGTCATATGAAGCTTTTGTTAATCCATAGCAAGATAGCTTCAGATCCAAACAGAAATCTGCCTGCTGCAACAGATTGAGGATTATCCACTAAATTCCACTTTCATTTAATTCCCTTAGATTATTTTTCAAGAGAGAGAAAAAGACCAGGAGAAAGAACGAGAAAGAGAACCATTAAGAACAATTAATCAGATAATGCTAGAAAGCCTTACTAAACTAATCAATGAATTAGTCAATATATTATTAAGTGATGCACTTCTGGGACCTACTGAACCACACATATGTTTACTAAAGCTGGAGAAATGTGTCACCAAAGCAGAATGAGATGTGCCCATGATAATCAGACACAAAGATCAGTTATCTCTTGGCCATTTTGTGTACATCCCATTGAAGGATGGTAGAGTTTGTACTCTGCTTTTCCTCTCCAAAAACTAGTGAAGACACAAAAGACTTCACACTACAGGTTAACACTGAAAGGGCTTCAATCAGGTGGACAGCAGATATTGAAGCAGGCAAGGGAAAACAGTTTATCAAGGAGTTTACAATGACTTTTCCCCTCTGCTACCCTGATCAATGCCTCTGGTTTCTACTTTTATAGCCCTAAGAGTCATTCTTCCAAAATTTAAGCTTTTAAACTGACTCTCTGTGCAGAAAAATAATCATCTGACCCCCCAAAAATCAATAACATAATTCTATATGTAAACCATTAGCTCATTCTTATTTTTGGGAGTGGATAATATTTTCAAGGCAACTGTGATACTATGGCCCAAATAGATAAAACAGGAAAGGCAAACAGGCACACAAATGTCAGTTAATGAAGAATGCCACCAAGTAATTTATATATAATTAAAATTACAGTCAGCTTGAATTACTGATAGCCCTTTGAGTTTCTTAATTCAGAGAGTAAAGACTTCAGCTGTGAGTCCAGGAAGGTTCTACACTTGCTGTGAATAAGAGGCAGAACTGAACCTGGTCTGGAAGTGAATTATGAAGACCGGAATTATACAATATTTTTAACATAGTGACAAGAAGACTTCTATGCTTCAAATAGAAAACAAGTGCAGAGATTGGGAAGATGAGTTATTATGTTCAAGTTAACAAAGATGACAAACGCAGAGCAACCATTTGCATGAAGTGAAGACAGCCTGGGTATGTGTTTTGGGTGTCAAAGACCAGAGACACTCCATACTTGAAGAAGTGGTCAGAAAGTCGGTAGTGGATTCAGAAAGAAGATGGGGTGTGTGACCCATGTAATAATATTTACACTGCCAAGAACTGTCTTAGAAGCTGAACTTGAATACTGAAAAGACACCTTTTGGTTTCTCTATGCGTAACTTAAATGATGCATTCTGCTCCTCCAGCCTGTGAGGGCTCAAATGTGTTTGAATATTAAATTTTTTTTTTGTAATGGAGTAAAGAAGTCACTATTTTCTGGAAAGGTGAGGATTTGGAAGAGGGGAAGGTTACCAGCAATGAAATACTTGGAGGTCCTTAGAATACAATGACAAATATTGCAACTCTTTTACTGAAGACAAATAATTAACCAGTATCACAGACCACATTGTATTGAATAAACATATTGGATATTTGTAAGCTCTTTGGGGCAAGAACAATCAACAATGCATTAACAATGAATTTTCTGATTTTATTTCATGGTTTCTAAAGGAAATGCTAAAAAACCTCACTAAGCTGCTTTAAAGACTTATAGCATGCACTTAAAATTACTTAAAACCTTAATAAGGCTCTAATGCTGCACATGAGAATAAAGTCATGACAAATCTTTCTGACCAAATTCCTAAATTCCATGTCCAGCACAAATAACAAGGCTCTGACACCCATATTTAAGAATCAATGGTGAACAACACGAAAATATTCTTCTCTGCACTGGTTATTGTGATCCAGATCCACAGCTCTGCCTCCTTGATGTCAAAAGGTTGTAAATCTAAGGTACTGCTATTTTGTCCAGGTGAGGACAGTGTATCTTTCCTCTCACCACATGCCACCAGCACCTCCAGGGACAGTTCGTTGCTCAGAAATTAAATTAAGCAATTCCAGATTACCTGCTATTAATATCCAACCACTTTCAGCCACTGTTTTACCCACTTAATGCATTTTAACCACTTAATAGCCAGCCACATTTACTCTGGTATACTTCTTAATAAGGATTATTTCTATAATGAGTTCCAAAATTTACTATTCTGTCATCTAGGGATTATATGTGTGAAAACAACCCATATATAGATTTGATATTAAAAGGGAATAGGAATAATTTTAACCTTACTGATTTCAAAAAGTTGATTTTATTTTAGGCTTTGAAATAAAATTAATCTTTGGCCAGAAACCAAGAAATTTAGCTCTTGTGGTAACTTTGAAAAAGTTCTGAGTATGTGAAGCCTTATGGAGAATACTAGAAGGGAAAATTGTTAGCAGCTTTAATTATACAATTTGTTAAGGAAGGGAAAAAAAACGAAAGAAAGAGGCAAGGTACTATATCTGTGAAATAAATTCTTCTGTTACCATCCCCAAGGCTCTATCTCTCTTCATCTCTCCATAGCAGATAAGCACAGACGTGATTAAATTCAATGCAACATATATTCAGACTAAAAAATGAGAAACATTTGTTATCTGCCATCATTACCTGCATATGCAATGTTCTGAGCTCCTCAATAAAATAGTAATCAAAGGATTTAACGAAAAAGCCCAGAAGTTTAATAGTCAAATTATGTCCAATCATAAATAGTGCATATCTTAAATAGGACCGCTCATTTCAGTTAATGAGCAACAATTCCAGATGGTATGCAAACAATGTATTTCTTTAACAAAGATGTCATGTCTGCAACGACACCTTGGAAAACAGGCTGAGGCAGCTAAGCTGGGCTTCAGTTTTGCAAGGTTTTAAGCATTCAAGCCTTTATCCAGGAAAACACTTTCATTTGTGTTTAAATGTTTACCAACATGGTTTTCTGCACAAGGATCGGAATACTGAGCAGCTGGCAGTATGGAAAGCATAATCCTGGGAAATCTGACAGATATGAGCTAAAAATGCAACATTTTCCAGCAAATGTATTCCCTTTATGTCCTCTCTTCTAAATTATTTCTTCGTTAATCTGTCCTGGAAAACTGTAGAGCTTAGAATAGCACCTGTTTTTTATCAAACAAATTATCCTGAGGTGTGTTTGCCAAATTCCCCAGGATCTCAGGAGGATAAATTGCATGTAAAGTTTTATTTCAGTGGCTTCCAGTGGAATTTCTCTTTATCAATACTCTGTCAGTTATTCTGCATAAGTCTGTAGCTCATAAAAAGATGCTGGATCTCTAGCAAGGGAAAACTGAAGATGGATTTATCCATGTGGGAGATATGTTAGGATTAGTAAAACTTCTTTATCCTTAGCTTCTGCTCATCTCCCATTAATTTTAGGGGTTTGCAGGGGTTCATCCTCACCTGATGGTCCCATCGGCATCTGCTCAAGTCTTGGAAAGACTCTTGTTTTTAAAGATTATGCAGTTTGGGTAAGATCCGTAAAGGACCAACAAAATCTCTGAAGCCCCATGGTGCCTCCTCTGTACGCATAGAAAATGGGGTCTGAAACTCTCGGCATTTTGCCAATGATCCTGTTCTGAGCTGCCATGATTCTTTGTGCAGCTACCCTAAATTCCTTTGTGGACCTTGCTTCAATGCTCACCACAAGTACAATCACCATAAATGACACCACATGTAGCTGGTGCTTACATCTCTTCTGAGGAGACCCCACAGCTGGCCATGGACTAATCCAAGATGACCTAGTAATGCCAGAGGGTAACATCTGCCTACCCCTGCTTTGTTTGGTACCTTTAGAGCTGCTTGCTGTCATGCCATAGTGGGTGCCCTACAGAGCTCTGATGGAGCCAAGGAAACCTGATGGGGAACTGGACATTGTGGCCTTAATATATGGATGCTGAGGTTTTCAACTGAAACAGTCTCTGCAGCACATTTGGTGGATCCTTTGACCTAGCCACAGTACAGGCCTTCAGGAGATGAGGAGACAAGGAGAAAAAAAAATCCTCTTATATAATCTCTCAAACTGAAGGAAACATTTTCACCTCTGTATGTCTTTCTGGACTTTGTATCATTCTCTGTAGCATCTTCAGCACCTGGTATTATTCCATTGCTAAACATATTTTGAAACTGTAGTTACATGGGTCTACATCTCTTACACCTTAATACGGTTTCTTCCCTCCAGAAATTTCAGAAATAAATTGGTAATAGTGCTGGATAAACTTGGCTCCCAATGAAGTGTTTCATAATAATGCTTTTGGGATATATCTATAGTATCCGTACTACTTCTGACCCTTGTAGCCAGTTACACACATTAATCAAACCCACTCATAGCTTCTGCTTGTACTTGGTTATTGTTCTTATTCTTGCTCTCTTTTCCAGCCATGAGGCATCCAGCTTTCCCTAGCCCTGAATAACATCTACTTATAAAACAAGTTTCCAGTTGCTTTCTCTGCAAAATTTTCTTCCCTTTTACAAAGAAAAACTTCTGTGACCATAATCAGAGCAATGACAATTTATAAAGTAAAATTCTATAATGCTGATGAGAGTAAAAAAAAGTATGCCAAAATATTTGTGGAGGAAAAAGAAAATTCTGAGAGATATGTGTATGTATGTGTATGGAATAGAAATTGCTCCTACTTTCCTGGTGTTTTGACGAGCCTTAATAGTCACATTCAAATGCAAGGGATGGGAAGATAGGCTTTGCAGTGATCATTATGCCTAGCCCACTCAAACGTCAAAAACTTCAGAGCTAGGTAGAATTTGCATGTTATGTGCCTTACATTTTACTTATTGGAGATTGATAGAAAGAGAAAAAATGTAAGACACTGAGTGAACCCATACACGGCTTCTTCTCACTAAAATAAATTTACAGAGTCACCATAGTATTTATTAGTTAGGACCTTTAAAACAATTGAACATTTTTTCAGAAAAAATATTCTGAAATTCTTGCATATAAAGCTGAACATACTTAATAGTGAGATTTTCTTTCTATGGACTACACATCCAAATTATGCTTTTTAGAAAATTTTCAGGACCCCAACAATTCTTTTTGAAATTGTCTACAGAAAAGTGGGGCATAAATAGGCAAGTAACATGTAGCAGCTTTGCATCACAATTTATGTGATGATTTTTGGAAGCACTATGTGTGAACTGCAGCTGCAGCCCAGCAACACACTACAGCCACTGCTTTGGACTGAGCCTGCATGGCCCCAGGACAGAGGCTTGTCAGGGTCTGAACTCCTCTTGACCTGCCCACAGCTTCGTTTTACTTGGTTTAGCTGCCACAGCCATTTATCTAATTGACCAGGCATCTATGGCTAATTTGTTTGACTTTTTGTGTGTACGATCAGAGTTTTATTTAGACAATAGTAACAAGCCATGACTCCATGGAGAATGAGTTACTGACATCACTGTGCAGTGCAGAGAAATACAAGGCTACTATAACAGCAGAGGCATTGAGAAGTGGGCTTGGAATACAGCATAGCAGGGTAAAGGCACAGAATCATGGAATCATTGAGGCTGGAAAAGGCTTCTAAAACCATTGAGTCCTGTCACTAACCCCACACTGCCGTGTTCACCACTAAACTATGTCCCCACGTATCACATCCACATGGCTTGAACACTTCTTGGCTGGTGACTCCAGCACTTCCCTGGGCAGTCTGTTCCAATGCCGAACAATCCTTTCACTGAAGAAATTTTTCCTAACATCCAACCTAAACCTCCCCTGGTGCAACCTGAGGCTGTTTCCTCTCGTGCTACCCCTTGTTACTTGGCAGAACAGACTGACCCCCACCTGGCTACAACCTGCTGTCAGGGAGATGTAGGGAGTGATAAGGTCACCCCTAAGCCTCCTTTTCTCCAGGTTAAAACAGGCATGGGGCGACAGCTGAAAAGCACTGCCTGGGTGCATTTTAAAGCAGAGGTGCTGACAGCCCTTACCCAGAAGCTGGCACGCTTATATGTCCCACGGGATTAAGGAGACCCTGACATGAAGCCACCCTGATAGTACCAACCACCAAAGAAAGTCCACCAAAACAAATAAATTCCATAGGGGAATTGCAGAACACTTGTTGACGATTTTCCTACTCAGCTGACACAGAGACATTAGTTTGCCACTTACATTCTTAATGTATCACACATCTACCCTGTTATCAGGACTAAATTCCACATCCACCCCTGCACAGTCTGTTTTATGAACATGAGTGCAAACAGCGTCTTGCATGATATAAGTTGGTTTATGTGGGAACACATGGGTAACTATTGGTTACCATGCATTAAAAATGAAGTTAAATTAGAAGCATTGTTTTAAAAAGAAACAACAAAAAACCAGTTTAATTTTCACCATTTGCTTACTCTTATTTTGTGAATGAGTTAGCTACATCATGATGTAATTAAAGACATGTGTGTTGAGCAGCTATTTTCTGTTCATTCAGCTCTTTCTTCAGACGCATTTCTATCTAAGAACATTTCAGTAATGATATTTCCATGATATGAGAGAAGTAAGAATTATTAATACACTCAGACTAAACCTATTTTCACATTTATTTTTGACTGGCTCCCTAAACATTGAGGACTTATCTGACCCACTTGCTTTAGCAACAATACAGGCTTTAATGTTGCTGGTAAGAACAATGCAAAGTAATTCCCTAAGGAATAGTTAGGGGTTGTTTCTTCCTCCATCATGAGATGGTTTAGCATCATACCCAGTCTTCATCAAACATAAATAATAAGGGACATTTATGTGCTTATTAATGTTGTAAAAATGGTTTACACTTACATGAAGAGAAAATATCACTTGGCTTAGCATAGCAAGTAGGACACTAGTCCTTTAGCTGGGGTGAGCATTCCAGGTTCCTGGCTCCTGGCTCAATGAGGAACACTTCATTATAGTGCTCTTCTGTGTACAGAGATGTAGAAGATGAGAATGGAAACATTCCCTGACAGATTTAATTCTAATGAGGATTTATATTCAGCTTAACTTGTATTTATGTTCAGCGTAACTTGAATTTATAGCTCACGCTGGTCTACCAATTCAAAAGAAAAAAGTATTTTAAATCCCAAAAAAATGCTCAGGAGTGTTACTCAATAGGCAAAACTGCTGACTTTTCTAGCACCTCACATGTTTGTTTATAAACACTGACAGATAGTGATGAGAAGATGACTGCATCACGAGTGATTGATTCCAGAAGTGACTTCCTTCTGGGTGAAATTACCATGCAGCCGAAATACAGAAAAACATTGTGCAAGAATTTTGAACAACCACAAATATGAGTGCCTCAAAGGGTATTACAGAACAAGAACCTGCTTTTTCATTTCTCAAGTCTAATTGAGGAATAGGATTGGGGGGTTTGAGTTAATGTTGTTTAAATAGATGGCCGGAGGGCATCCATGTTTTCCTAATCTTACTCACTGAGAAGAGAGTGGAGCTTTTTAATTTATAGTGAGATTTTAGAGCAATCTTTCATAAAAACAATATACATAATTGAGGAAGAAATATCACATGGAAACTAACAGATGACAATTATATACAATAAAACCCAGTCAGAAAAAATGGAGCAAGCTCAAACTAAAATGGACGTAGTCAAACCACATTTCAGTAATGGTCGTTTACTCCTTCTCTTGAGATTTGCTAGCTATAGCAGAAATCTGCAGGAGCTGAGTAATAGCAACAGGCAAAAATCATGCTTCAAGTGCCTTAGATTTCACATTCAGAGATGCATAGAGTGGTTAAAAAAAATTAAAAAAAAAAGAAAGAAGGGGATGGGAGGGGAGAGGAGTGGCAAAAAGAGGAGTGTAAAACAAAAAAGAAACCTTCTAAGGTTCACATAATTCCAAGATTAAACCTTTTACACTTAGGAATAGCTAGATACCTTGAAATAAAGCAGATCAACTCAAGCTAACCCTATGATTGACACAGAAGAATAGCTGTAGGTATTTCACCTTTTTCTGTTTGTTTCTAATGCTTTTGCTTGCTGCTAACACGACTATCCATAACCACAGTGAAAACAGATACAGAAGTAGATTATATAACCTCCAGTAAGTAAAATATAAAGAAATATAGTCATATAAAATTCCAGCTCAAAAAAAAAAGTTAAAATAATCATCTTAAGTTATGGAGGCTTATCTGAATCATCTGATCGCATCTTAGACTCCTCCAGAGCTCTAGTAACTATAAATGCTGCACTTCAAGCTCAGGCTGTTCAAAATGAATGATGTATACTTGTTTCTATAATTATCTTTCAATTCCTTGCTGGCCTAAAGTTTCCTTCATATCTCTACATTTTGCTATCCTCCTTTGGGGTAACACACAATTCCTCTCCAAACCCACAAGTTTTATATTGTGGTCTTATTCAGCTTTGGTTAATAAAACCAATCTGTTCTGATAGGCCTGGAGATGTAAATCCCTTATCAACTTATTTAAAAATATACCTCAGTTTTCTGCTGAAGAAACAGCAAGACTGGGTGCTACATTTCAGCTTTTGGTTCTTTGCCAGGGCTGCTAACACTGGTCCCTGTTTCTGGTAATTTTTTGTGACAACTGGCTGTGAGCCCATTTTGTTGCTACTAGAAATGTTTTAAAAGTGACAATAATCCTCATGGTCACTCATGACTTCAATCCAATCAGTTGTGCAATGCAAAAATTGGACTACAATTTTTCAGCACAGTGAACTAGAAAACACAGTAAATACTGCAAACCAGAAGTTTTATTGTTAGCACTTTCAATAAATGCACTCCAAAGGACTTTTTAAAGAAGTGTTTTCATGAACTGACAGTAATGAAACAAAACATAAACCAAGTTAAATTTTTCATTTTAAACCTTTCTTTATAAACACTTGCTGTAGCCACATTCAGCTGAATCTGAAAATATGGAAAATAGATGCTTTAACAATAGTTACAAAGAGCTAAAACCTATTACGTCTTAACTGCAGTAGTTAATGTGAGTGCAGGTCGTGGGCAAGATGTAGAAGGACTGTAAGATAAACCAGTCTGCTGTGATTGATAGTTTTATAGACACTCATACAAAACCACCACTGCCATATAATATTTTAGAAGTCGGTGAAGAGGTTTAAGAACTAGACTGCTTTACTCAAAATGGTTGACAAGCACCAGTGAGGTTGCTGGGAGTTGCTGAATGACTACAAGAAAGCTTGTTAAATCCACAGGATGATCCATAGGTGCTATGTTGCCAGGTATCATCTCTTCAGGGGAACAGAGTGTAAATGCTCTCAGGAATCCAGACAGCCTTTAAATCTCAGGGCAGGCACAGTTTTCAGAAATGACTGATTGCTGGCAGTTTGGGGCCTTCATGTTCAATAAAGATGACTGAGAAGTCATTGCTGGGAGCACTCATTTGTGCTCCTCTAGTAATTTCTGGCTCTTAAATAACCATTTTGAGACTTGTGTGCTCAGTCCCATAATTCAGCTGTACCTATTTCTTTATGAGAACTGTAATATTCTTTTAATAATTATTTTCATATGTGCTTCAGTCCTTCTGAGACTTAGGGATGACAGAAAAATTTTGCTTTGCTTTGTTTTAAGCAATAATCATTTCATGCCAAGATTTTAACTACATTACATAATTTGAGTAGTACATGGAATGATAGCTGCAGCAGAAGCAGTGCCTAAAAAATAAACTATTTTCTACAGGTGATCTGCCTAAAATCCACTCCACCCAAACCACTTAATAGAGGTCAAAACTATTCTCTTTCCTCCTGTGAACTTCTTCAGCCTCCCTTACTACATGACTACAACAAATGGCCAAAATACAGCTTATACTCCCTTGTGGCCATGAGAAACAAGCTTTGCTGAAAACTCCGTGAATCCAGGATTTCAGGCACTTCTGGAACATTATAGCTTCATCCAGAATTGTAGTTGCAGCAGCACCACAACTCCACGTGAAGGGAGTAGGACTATAGACAGTTTCTCAGTGATTTCTTAGTCCAAATTTCTCAACTTCATTTTCTATTATGGAGCCTCCGATAACTGACTGGAACTTCTTTTTTCCTCTCTAAGCAAAGCTTCCATCTTTGATGTGGTAAATTATTTGGGAAGAGATTAATCTTTGATTACATGATTTGCAGTCCTAATAAAATCAAAAGTTGGGTACTTGTGATGAACATTTAGTAGTAAAAGAGAAAATAGGTGCCATTTTTATGGCAAGAATAGTAACTCAGTCCTGGGCATAGCCTTGGGATTTAAACAACACAGATAAACAGAACAGAAACACAAACAGGACAAGAGAATCCGTGGCACAGCTTTGTGAAAACATTTTCTGCTTCAATCAAGATACCTTTATTTAAAATGTGAGTCAACAAGGGAGAATTTAGACACTGTTAGATTTCCAGACACACCGTATTCTCTTCCACATCTGCTATCTCCACATAGTCATACGTCACATCTGCATACAGCATGTCTGTATCCACAGTGGGAACCTGGAATACATCCTTCCTTCCCAGTGACCACATTATCACCATGAATAATGTATGACCTATAGATTAGGGTAATTTTTCATGCACATCAGAGAATGAATTGAACTTGACTCTTCATTAAATTAAACAGTGCTGTTAGGTGAACTGGCAAGCCTTGTTTCAGTTCTTCCCTGAGAGGTAGAAAACACTGGTGCTTTCAAAGGAAAACTCAGTTTACGTTCAAGTAGTTTATTAAATCTTTGCCGAAATCTCTATAGCTTACTTTGTAGAAAAGATAGAATTACACAGATTTTTTGACAAATAAACTGAAGTGTTTAATTAGATTTAAACTATTTAGACATTAGCTATTTAGTACTGCTACAGGTCTTTCCCTTCAGGCACTTAGTGGCTACTCTGATTCTGCTTGTAAACAGCAGAAACTGCAATGCAGTATTAGCAATTAATTCTTTGGTGAAGTTTCACCACGAAATTCTTGGAAATAGTTAAAATTTTGTATATTTAGAAAATTAGAGGACAGAGGCACAGAAGGTACAAACTGGCATCACTCATTAAAAGTCACTGGAACTACAGAGATTTTGATGAGCTAAATATATGACCTCATACCAAAAGGCTGAAAGACTGACTAGCCATGGGACGTTTTTTTGCAGGAGAAGAGTATCCTTTCCCTTCTACCCCTTGTAACAAGTTGTGAAAAACATGTTCCCGTGGATTAGGAAATAATACCCTACTTCAAAGGGATATCGTTTGTGAGTTATTGCTCACTACTTAAATAAGATGCGCCCGATCTGTCCCCCAGATCTGACTGTAAAATTATTGCTGCTGTCTGTGATATTAAATAATGCACGGCCTATCTCTACCAACACATGGTAGTGTCTTTCCAAGAAACATTACGTATGATTCTCCTGGAAAACACATTAGAGCGTCTCTGATATAGAGATGACAGCAGAGATCATCCAAAGTTATAGTGTTTACTTTATGTTAGCAATTAACTAAAACACAGTAGTTTTGAAATGGATAACCTACACTTGATATTAATTTTTGAACTAAAGAATTTTAGCCAAAAGGCTTGAAAGCATAATAAGGTAAGACAGTTATATACCATTAATATAATTATTTGTTAAATTTTACTAAAGTGCAGATTAGTTTTACATAGGCATCAAACTTCCAGGGAAATGAAAGCGTAAAAGAAAAGAAGTCATGCTTAATCTATTATATATATATATATATATGTATACAAACTGTAATGTGGACTTATGTGGCTTTAGGCTGCTAAGAGAATAGTGTACCAGCACATTAATGAAACATTTAAGTAATGGGCTTGACCATGTCTTCTGAAGAAGGATCAATAAAGAAGATAGAAAAAAATGTTTTCCTAATGCATCAGTGATTTCCCAGCAGAGATACCCTTTTCTACAATTTTAATGTATTTTCAGTATAGAAAGAATGCCTTTAGTGCTAAGGGGCTCGCAAAGGAGGCAATGACAATGGAAGTGAGCATCATTTCGTTAATGCTTTTTCCCTTAGTTGGTGAGCCCAGTTCTACCTGCAGTGGGCACCTCTGCCCACAGGGATTGCACTTGCACCAAAAATGATTAAATATTGCCCAGAGAGTATTGCAAAGAAATGTATGGATCATACGCACTGGCAAAAATCTGAAAAATAAGTTCCTGAACATATAGTTTGTGTCAACCTCGGTTTGTGCTAAAGTTACTCCTCACCAATGAGCGCTCAAAAGAGCTATATAAATGTCATAAATCAAGTAAAAACTTCAATGCAGGATTTGGATTAGTTTGTGCTTGTTTTAGGGAGGAAGATAAAAAGCATTAGTTCAACGCTGTTTAGCCCCTGACATGGTAAAAATCTCATTGGCAGAATGAGGTTTTTATGCAGTTGTAGAGTGAAATACCATTTTATAGATCTTTGCATATATTATTAAGAAAATCAGATCTAAATTAAAAAATGTCTATTAGCGTCAGTATTTTCTGCCCTCTTCCTGCTTTGTGAAGATGTATTTCAAGTAATTTGAGGCGTACAAAGAGCCCCCTGGATGTTAAACACTTGTGGTTACACATATATATATCTATATTTGTAAGTGATTAACATGAGAGCCCCCACACGCAGACTCAGCTGGCAGACTGAGCAGGGATTGGACCAGATGACCTCCAAAAGTGCCTTCTAACTTTACTCCATGGCTTGGAGTTTCAAGCTTGGGTTCTGACCCTCTTACGTAATCTCTTTTCCAACTAGGGAAATGTATGTATTTATGGATTTATGTAAAGCAGTTTTGCAGACATCTTGCAGTGGTATTAATATCACAGTGGGAATATCTCAAATGGTGAGATCTTGTATCAGTGTCTAATGGATGAATCTTCAAAAAATTATAGCTTAATCTGCAAATAGGCAAATATGTGTTTATTTTCATATCTATATCCCTAGATTTGAAAATTTCTAGCAGTCAGAAAAATAAAAATCGATTTCAATGTGCATTTGGGTATAATCTAGGCTTTAACAAATTTGGTTTGGACATTAAAAGCACTTGCAAAATTTCTGCCATATAATCAGAAGGACTGATCTGAAAGTCTTAAGGAGATGAAAAGGGCTTTGTCATTATAACTTCCATTGTATTAATGGCATTGCATGGCTAAACCCTGCTCATTCGCATAGAGAAGCACCTCTGATTTTTCTGGCTGGAATGCAGGTTTACACAGACAGACAATTGCATACCTATGCTAACTTATGATCCTTGTGGAATCATAAGTTATAAAAGCTGGAATTCAGTAGCATTTTTCCCCACCTACACTGGCTGTGTTTTCCCTCCTCTGTCTCCCACTAATTTCATAAAGCATTTGCTGGTTTTGGAGATGTGGAGTGCCAAAATGGCTTGAGATGAGAGATGAGCAAACAAACAGGTAGCTATTTCTGTCATACAAATAATTTCCAAGAAGGAATGGAAGTTTCAGTTACTGTGGGCTGCTGTTCAATAAGGTTGTTCTAGATCTGCGAAAGCTTCTAGACAAACATACTTCTAATCTTGCACTGTCTAGTAGACCAGACTCTACTAATTAGCTAGTCTGAGTTTTGAAGCTTTCTCATTGCACTGATATTCAGTAACATGTTGCCTTTGTGAAAGAATGCATTTGATTTACTTTTTCTTTTCCATTCAGAAAAAGATATTCTTTTCAGAGAATGGTTGTTTAATTGGTTATAAAACAGGAATAAGTTTTTTTATAAATAATTTTTCTTCATTCACTTTGCACAGTTTGAAAACATACAATCTAGTGCCTTCTGTTTGCAAATACTTTATTTAGAAGTATTTCCTTTCTTCCAGGAGAGAGAATTTGTCTTCAATTACATTTCTTTGAATTACAATTAGATCTTTGAACTCCAGACAACTGAATAATTGAAAAAAAAATTCTCCCAATTTAATTAAATTGGCCTGTTTGTCAGTACCAGCAGTATACTATGGACCATATCGCCAATTAAAACTCAGCTTTTGATTCCTAATAAAACACTACAGGTCCAGGCTTGCGCAGCCAGAATGAAGAGATTGTGTTGCCAGTTCTTGACCCGGGAAGCTGAAGCTCCTGGACACCCACGGCTGGTGCAGGGTGAGGTGGTGCCTGGAGGCTGCAGTCGGTGGTTGGTACCCAGCACACGTAACAAAGGTGTAGATCAGATTCATTAGCAGCTTCCAAGCTCAGCTCAGAGCAAGCTCTCTCTCCATGCTACACATCCCTCATTGCTACAGCCCTATGCAACCTCAGGCTGCTTCAAATGTCCCTGTGCCTTCAGCACCTCCTGGGAAGCAGCATCCTACACTGAGAGGCAAAAAGAGCTACAGCTCTTTCCTGTTAGGCTGTGCCCAGGGGGAAGAAAGAACCCAAAGGCTCCTCCCTAGTGAGATTGTATTTGTGCAGTTGGCTTACAGCTGCCAAACACAGGAAAGCCTTTGGGCCGTGCACGCTGAGTAGGTACAAGCTGGATGCAGCAGGAGAGCACTGTAGGGAAGAGTGGGCATGACCTCAGCTGAGCCAAGGTCGCTGTTAACAAAACGGTGCTCTCAGGCTCTGGGACGAGTCATTCCTTCACTACTGCACCCATGGCCATGACCAGCTGTGCCTCTTTCAATCTCCTGTGCCAAGCAGAAATCCAGCCTCCATGAGAATCTGCTTCTCTGTGCTCTTTCCCACTCCTTTTCAGATTCTGGCTGAAACTGGAAAATAATTAATTTTTCTGCTTTTCACCCATTTGTATCCAAACTCTATCCACTGGCTTAAGACTTTCGTAGTATCATTAAGATTTTCCATATCTAGCCAGCAGCATTCAAACTTTGTCACAGAAGCAGGGCAGGAAAGAAGGGCACTGGCATATTATGCAAAAAACCACACAGTTGCTTAGCACTGTTCAGCTGATTTCCACTGACATTGTGAAATGAAAATATCTGATTATGTCATATCCTAAAGTAGTTTCAATGTTCTCCTCTAGAACTGGAGGCACTGAATTTGAGAAAACAAAACATCCATTAAGACTAGTCTACACATTTCTGACTCCAAACTTGCTTTTTTTACTGTGCTAAGCAGGTTGAATTAGATCTGCTGTCATACTTCTGAGTAGCAGACAAACCCCAGCAGACAGACTTTTTTATCCTCTGTGGGTTCTGGTTAGCAAAACTGAAAAGGAAAACCCTTGGCAAAAATTTGTGCTCAACTTTCCAAATGCACTAGAAACTCAAGTTCATCAGAGCGGAGAAAAGCTGCATGAGAAGTTTGTCCGAATGAATCTAATTATTGGTCTTGTCAGTAATGCGTTACATCAAATCATTCCCTCCAATAGAAGTAAAGCAACAACAACGTGTACATAATAAGTGATATTTTGGTGGAGAGTTGCATAAGCTAAGCGACAGATTTGTTTCATAACAGGTCCCACCTGAGTCAATGAGAGAAAAAATAGGCATGACAAAGGTGATAAGCACTGATGTTCCTCCAAACAGACAGAATGTGATCTCAACCATACTAAAAGGAAATGCTGATAAAGTGAACTGTAACCTCACCTGTTATGTGGCATCTTTACTGGGAGTCTAATTTCGAAAATGGGAAGTTTTTAAAATGTTTTTACAGTATTATTAAAATCTAAAATATGTGTGTATTGTCTTCCAAAGGAGTTACCTACAAATTTGTATTTTTCAAGGCTTTTCTTTTCTTCTTTATTTCTTTAATAGTTCCACCCAAAAGGGAGATGATGATTATGAAGACTACACTTCGAATAAGACTTGGGTTTTGACTCCCAAAGTCCATGAGAGTGACGTAACTCTTATTTTAAATGGCTTGCTGGAGGGATATGACAACAAATTGAGACCCGACATAGGAGGTACGTTGGTTTTCTTTTTAGATCACTTTTGATTGAACAGTGGAGAGAAAGAATTTTCATGTCATATTATGCTACCCAGGAAGCAGAATCCATTGAAAGTAGTTACGAGAATGAAATGCAACACAGAAGAACATTGGAGGCATCTAAAGTAGTCATGATTTTGGAAGCTGACATAAATTAAGATTACTGAACCTATCCTAAGACATCTAATAAAGATGTTATAATTTGCTGAATCAGGCTGCTTGTGATGACTTACCTGCATAGGAAGTTTGGAATTTAACTTCTGGGGAATGAAAAAGCAAGTTTTTCTCTTTTTTTAATACCTAAGAGATGCTGTCAGAGAATCACAAATACATTGGAAAGAAAGGCCAAAAAGTGAGTAACACAGCCTAATCCTTGTATGCTGTGATGGATACAGAGCCTCCGACAGCAGCAGGCCTGCACAGACTGATGCAGCCTGGGCCCTCACTTGCAGAGCAGGGCACGAGGTGACAGAATAGGGCACAGAGAGGTTCACAAAAGATAACTGCAGTCAGGCAAAGCCAATCTGCCCAGACGATTCCCACAGCCAACGTAAATACATAGAGCCAAGCCTGGACTCAGAATGGAAGTCTTATTTGACTGAATCACCTTTCGGAGGAATCTTCCTCTCCACTGATTACTGAGGTAATTCGAAGCAAAAAATCTCCCTGAATTGCTGCAAGTCAGTTTGAGAAGCCCCATGAGTGCACAGAGCAGGCAGACAACGCCTTTGCAGAAGAGGATACAGCAGTAATAAGATTATAGAATAAGGCATAGAGATTTCATGGATGAGGCAGGCAGAGGAAAGCAGAGAGCACCAAGGTTAATGAAGGAAGCTAACAAGTTTATAGAGGCATATAAACTAAGGAATTTTTCACAGTGAAGGATAACATCAGTCTTTAAACTTCAGTGTATGTATACAGTGTAAATTAGCTGAGGAATTTGTTTTCACTTAAACCAAGACTTTAGAAACATAAAGGAAGTAAAGCATTCCTAAAATCATCTGAGAAAAAAAAAACAATCATGCTTTAGCCAAGGTGAATAAGAAGAATAAAGCTGAAATGGAGTAATTTCAAAATAAATTAATGTAACAACTATTCTTAATTTCTTAGAGCCTTAAGTATTATTTTGGCTTTGGGCTCACAAAATTGTTAATCTACAACCACTTCTGCAGGCAACAGCAGTCATGTTGCATTTGGCATTATAATGTAAAACAAGAGATGCAAGACATCATAAGAGAAATAAGCTTGCTTTTGTTGATAGTGTTTTGTTTTGATGCGTTGCTGTGGCCTGACACAAAATATAGATCCTCTCAGACATGAGTCTCTCTAAGCTATCACCACGAGTTTCAGTATTTGTTCTCAGAGCATAAGGGAATTTGTTTTGATAGAATAAATGATGTAAGAATTTGTCCCGAAGTGTCTCCAACTAATTTCAAACTGAAGACATGGTTGCAAATTTGTATTTATTTTATATGCACATTTAAATGTGAGGCAACCACAGAGGAGAGGTGCTCGTGCTTGACTTTCATGTGATTGATTTTGACCTTCATTGGTGTCACTGATTCTTGTTTCTCTTGCAGTTAAACCGACAATAATTCACACTGACATGTATGTAAATAGCATTGGCCCTGTGAATGCTATCAATATGGTAGGTAAAGGATTGCCCATTTTCCTTGTTACAAAGTCTCCATCATTCTGACATTACAAAGCTTCCATTAGTTCTTAATGTTGTGCCATACCTATATTATTTTTAAAATCACTTTTCAGTTATGGATGGGAGGACTCCATGAGCTATAAATCTGTACAAGAAAGGAAAACTGAGCTACATGCAGAAAAAAAGCAAAAGTAATAATTTTAACATATCTCCACATTTTGACGTGCTCTGCTTTCAAATGTTTTGCAATAGTTCAACTCCTGTAAAACCAAGCTTCCAGATTGCTACAATATCGGGAAAACCATTCACAAGTGATGTTACCACTCTTGCCACCAAGAGATAATAAGCAAATGGCCTAGATCCTCTCCAGAGGCTTCACCATTTCTGAGGTTAACCAGGGGGCACAAGCAATTAAGCTGGCTCAAGATTTTCCTGTCCTAGATGCAAGGAAATAAGTAATTGTTCTCTGATCTGAGCAGGTGTGAGTTGAGATGCGGGGACACAGAATTAAAAAGGTGCATATGACTCTCACTTGAACCTTAGTTTTACCCTCAATGGTAAAATAATAAATTGTTGTAAAACAATAATCTTTGGTAAAACACGCCTCCAAACTTCACCAAAAAAGATTGGTTTTATCAGTTCTGGTATCACCTTCTGTAGCTCACAGTTTTTCTGTATGAAATTAAGGAAAGCATATCAGGAGTTATATATCAGTGGAATGCTGAGTGCTATGTTTTCATCAGTATTTCTGGTTAACACAACAGGAATATACAATTGATATATTTTTCGCCCAAACGTGGTATGACAGACGTCTGAAGTTCAACAGCACTATTAAAGTGCTCAGATTAAACAGCAACATGGTTGGGAAGATATGGATACCAGACACATTTTTCCGAAATTCCAAGAAGGCTGATGCTCACTGGATAACAACTCCTAATAGGATGCTCAGGATCTGGAATGACGGCAGAGTCTTGTACACATTGAGGTATTTATACCTAATGTTAATTTCATTTTCTCTACGGAAAGCCAAAGAAATCCTGTGAATTCAGGTGATTTGACATTAACCTGGAGGAAAAAAATATTGGATTTTCCTATTTATTTATGTAAACAACCCCAAAAAAGGGAAGTATTTAGAAGATATAATTGTATGAAATTCATTTTATATTGGCACAATAAGAAGTTTTATTTCTTCTTACAGATTGTACTGTCTTGCTCCACAATAGTCACCTTCCTATATTAACATTAATTTAGGCATTTTTATAGTAATTAGTCTTAATTTTCAAGTATGTTTTATTGTTTGCTATTGCCTTTTACTTTTTTATGGTGTTAAACTGATAAATGTGAAATATCCTTGAATTAAGTAGAGGGTATAAAAGGAGCTATTATATACATCAATGGCCTCTTATTTGGAATTGATTACAATTTAGCCTGACGAAACTCCACCCTGAAAAAAAGCAATTTATTCCTCAAATATCTTAGGCAAATAAGATTTTGCCATCCCAACACTGAATATTTAACTCAAACCTACGGATATGTCCCATTCCACCAAAATTTTCATGGACCTGAGTTTGATATGCTCAGCCTGTCCAGGTTCTTCAGTCACATGTATAGTTTTTCTTTTAAGACAAATTACCTTTTCAATAATTAAGTTATGCATATGACATATGTAACAACTCAAATATCATATTCCAAATGATCATAAGATACTTCCTAAATGTGAAAATCCTGTGGGGGTTTTTAAATACTTTTTCTTGCATGTGATATAATATTCAAGTTTATGTAAAACATAGATAAATGCAGCATTTTTTCAAGAGAATTTATAATTTTAAAATGAGAGTATAGAATCAAAGATGATAGACATAAGATTATCTGAGTTTTAGACTGCATTTTCTCGAAGTTTTTTTTTGCTTTTGCTTTATTGGGTGCCAAAAATAAAGTTTTGAAGAAAAGTACACTCATAATTTTAATGAATAGATGTCAAGCTTTGTTAAGACAACCTTTTAATGTTGCTACAGTCTGAATTACAAAAAGGAGTTTTATTTCATAGTTAGTTTACATTTATTGCATATTGCGTTTCCAGAAGAGATAATAGAATAATCAGAATTGAAATCCAATGCAAATAAAAGTTAGTCTGATAAAGACAAGCCTAGATTCACTTTTGAAATGTGAAATTTGGACTTGGCTACACTACTGTCTGTTTGGATTTTACCTTTCTCTTCAAATTCCTTGGTTTCTCTCAGTAGAAAGAGATGTATCTGGTAGAACTTGGAAACAGGTATCTGCTATGAATGTATATTTAGTTGTGCTGGTGAGTCACAGCAAGCACCAAGGATTCAACCTCGATTAACCCAGAAGTGAAATGTGATAGTACCACACAGCTGGGATTCTGTCCTGAGGAGGGATCCAGAAGGGCTGGTTGATTTTTCTCAGCCACCTCCCCCCCGGTTTAAGAACCACCCTGCCCAGCAGGAAATCAAGTGTCTGTGGTACTGAAGATGATGAAAATGAGAAGAGGAAGGGTACCAGGGAAATTAGATTTCTTCCTAAATCCCTAATGCAGAAAAGTTTCCTTTTGACTCCATTAACTTGGTGGTTCCAGCATTCCTCTGCATCCCACAGGATGAGACTCGGTCATTTGCCCAGCCCACAGGACTCATCATTTAGACACCCCAGAACCAGCAAAGACCAGAAACCTACAGCTTTCCTAGAGACTCCTCCTGGAACAAATAAACATTTTACCCCACCCATTTCCTTTTTTCCTCTCTCACCTCACCCCTTCCTTCTCTTCCAAAGTCCAAGTATCCTGCAGCTCATGGCTGGGCTGGGAGTGAGTGAAAAATGGTAGAGTTTTTAGCAGGAACATCAGAGGGTGCATTTCATCTTACTTGGGATTTCTAAAAGTAATTGTCTTTACCTGAGTTATCACCTACAATACCTGAGTTATCACGGAGACTCTCCTGATATTCAGTGGAGACAAACATCTTTTTGTACATTTTTCTTCTGATTAAATTTAAATGTCTTATTTTGGAGTGAGAGGAAGTGTATCCTCAGAGTGCCTTTGCACTAGCTGTGAAGGGAGTCTAGATGGCTGTCTTGGATGCAGATGTCTAAATTTGGACTCCTATCTATCATTTCTGAAATAGAATTTTTGTCACATAAAATACATTTTCCTAGTGCATTATGGCATGTTGTGACACAAAGATTTGTCACTGCTCATGAGATGACCTGTATATCTACTTATGGATTTGTCAGTCATGAGTAATGCTGCCATTTCAGATGCGCAGGAACAGAACTTTAATACCTTCTTCCATTACACAGTCCAGAAAGTAGATGATCAGGGTCTATGGAACCAAAAAAGAAATATCGCTTATCAGTAACCATGATGTCTTCCTATGCTTGGAATATTCCAATAATTACATAGGTAGCAATAGTTAACTTCTTTAATATATATATAATATTTGTATAATATATAGCCAGGATCCATATTAGTAAGAATCTTGCTTTGCTTGCCATGATGTAGCTTTCAGTACAAACTTCTCAAGTGCATTCCCCATATCCTGATCTCTTTCTTCTCAGGCTGACAATTGATGCTGAGTGTCAGCTACAGTTACACAACTTCCCAATGGATGTCCACTCCTGCCCACTGGAATTTTCAAGCTGTAAGTAACATGCTTAAAAATATTCCTTTTTCTGACCCACACTGAACTGCTTATTATAAATTTATTTTTACATACTTAGAATCAGTGACGGTTATGTTCTTAATGAGACATACCCCACTGGTTTTTGCTTTTAATTTGATCTTATTTTCAGTACATGTATCATATATGTTCACAAATACCATTAAGGACTGCTATAAAGAAATTATAAAATTTCTGGACCCTATGTGATTAATTTATGCTTATATCTGACCATAAACCAAGAAATTTTTACTTTCAGCATCAAGGTGTCCTGGCCTTCCACTTTCTCTCCGTGCACAGGTGTTTTACTATTGCATTAGTTGGAGTCAAGGGTTTGACCTTTTGTGGTTAGATCAAGGTGTGAATTCCTGGCCCAGCTGCAGATGGATCTGGAGGATGGGCAAAATTGCATCCTATTAGGTCCACAAAAGTAGAAAACCTATTTTTGAAAAATTTATCTCAAGTGCTATTATAATTTATAATTAATAAAATGTGACATTAAGTAAAAGGCACTAGTAAGTAACTTGAGAAAAACATATCTATAATTTACTTGCAATATGCTTCTCCAGTTTTTTCCAGAAATAGACAGTAGTATTTTTACTCCCCAAAGCACCCTAAACCCTAGCGGTGACTATGAAACAAAGCATTCTGTATTTTCCTTTGCAATAAGATGGCTACCCCAGAGAAGAGATAATTTACCAGTGGAAGCGCAGCTCGGTGGAGGTGGGGGACACCCGGTCCTGGAGGCTTTACCAGTTCGCCTTTACAGGATTAAGAAATACAACTGAGGTGGTGAAGACTACTTCAGGTAAGACAGCTGAAGGGTTTACCTCCAGGTTCAGTTAGGATTTTATTAACAGAATTAAACGAAGAAAGATATCTCTGGTTAGAACTTAGCATTTACACTGCACTGAACAATTACAGGCTTTTCAATATCTATGGAACCATCCAGGCTTTGGCATTTCTGAACTCCTCACAGGAAGAAAGACAAGTTGTTGTCTACTGTCCATTCTATCTAGTCTCCAAGAAAAACCTCTGACTGTCAGGAGAAAGCCACTACTACAAAGGGTGAATGGGTGAGGGAACTTGCACTGCTTCAGGGCAGAAAACAGCAGAACTGAGCCGCTAAAGGATGATCTGACACTGCACTGAACATTTTACAATCCCCTTCCCCCTGCCAGACACAGAACACAAGCCTGCACAGAAATGAAACTCGAAGTCCCAACCTCTTTAATACAGAGGCTCCAAGTTTATTTTGTTCCTTAAAATAAGGCACATTCAACTCTCATTAAAGAGAACAGCCTTACAAATCAGAGCCTCAGATGGCTTTCCTTCATATTTCTATCTTCCTGGAAACAAGCAATGGATTTTAGAATGATAAATGAGGAAATACTCAGTGTTTAATAAAAATACAATTTTAACCCTACTAACTAAGCAGAAAAATGTATTTTTCTTGACATAGATGTTGTTTTATTTCTCAGTGGAAAGAAAATCAGTGACTATGAAGAGGGATGTAAAGAACTGCATATTAATATTCTTGTATGTGCATGATATCTCTTGTCTTTCTTTTCTTACTTTCAAAAGGAACAATGAAACCTAAGCAGGTTGGGGTTTTTTCAGGCTGCTTCCAATTTTTACCTTACTTTATAGTTCTGGCAAGTATCTTAATTTAAATTCAGACATCTGTGTTTATTCTGACTTCAGAAATACCCCCACCCATTTTATTTCTAAAAGGCCAGCATTGCTGTAATAGTCAAAAAGGAAAGTGAGATACACCAGAGTTGAGAGGAGCCTGCTGTACATTACACAGGAGAACAAGCAAAGAGATGGAGAATTAATTCAAGTTCCAACTCCTGAATCCCTGCACATTAAGCACCAATGATGTGTTCAGTCTCATGAGCAGGGCAAAAGCAGAATGCAGCAATGTATGCCTCATGGAGTCTTCTGCCATTTTAGGCAAGGGAGGTATTTAGTCAAGTATTCAAGAAAGCATTTAACTTTTCTCATTTTCCCAGGAAAACAAACATAAAGGTGCAAAAGAGGACAGGAAAGCAGCATGTGTGCAAGCCAGAGCTGCTAATAATCACCATTACACAGGGCTCTCAAAGCAAAAATATAACCAGCAATAAATACATCTCCCCTTAGACAGCACAAATGGCAGCATTGTACCCATGTGCTTCCAGTCTCATCCTGCCCACGTTGAAAACTAACTATATTTCAGCCTTAATTTGAGTTTCTTCTATTTGCTATTTTCTTTAATTTTCTGCTTGAGCCATTCTCTAATCAACTTTTTTTTTTTTTNTTTTTTTTGACAAGAGATAGAAAATAATAAAATCTTGACATGCTACAAGCTTTCTATACCCAGATTGAGTGCACTGGTGACTCCAAAGCACTCTTTAAAGTTCTGTTAATCTGAACAAGGTGCATACTGGGAAATAAACAGTAAAACACAAATGAGCAAAAAATCCTTTTCTCATGCAAAGAAAACCTCTCTTATTTCTGTGTATAGTCATGCAAGCTTTTAGTACGCACCTGGAGTACTCCCATAATATAGCATCCGTCATTTTTAATATGATGACACACACCAGCCCATTTTATTTGCATTTTTAAAAAAAGTAATTAGCAGCTAGCATGCACTTTAAAGCAGTGAAAAGTCATCACTCAATTCCTAAGTCAAAAAGCACATGAAAGCTACTCAGCCTGAGCTGCTTTCACAGGCCTGCTGTGTATAAAAATTTGGAAAAACATCCTGTGTATGTATTTCTCCTGCTGCAGTTACCCTGTGTTTGATTTTCATTGCTCCTCTTGTTTTTATGACCACAGATATGCAGAACTAGATTTTATTTTGATCTAGGTGTAGCATCTAAATAATTAGAAGGTGGAGAAAAAACCCAACAATGTAGGGGTTGACAGGAATCTGGTCTATTTCCTGCAAATATTTTCTTAGAGGGTGTTCATAGCTTCCTTAAGTGACTTATTAGCATGCTGACAACTACATTAAGTTCAGTATCCCTGAGCCAGACCCGCACTCTACCTATAATTACACTCTTAGCATGCGCATATTTTCAACAGTTTCATGAACAGTTAAGACAAAAAAAAGATTCCAAGTTTATTAGCAAACTAGGTCCAGCCTGAGTACCCCAGTTAAATGTTTGAGTATCCATACAGCTAAAATAAGTCTTGACACTTTATGCAATTACTTTCAGTGCAGAATTTCAGTACAAACTAATGCCAATGCTTTGGTGGAGATAGAATCTGAGGTACAGTGGAGCAGGCAATGGAAAAATTAATGAGATGTTGGAAAGAGGGCTATACTATACTCCCACAAACTCTTCCCCAAAATTAAATTTAGGTAAAAAAACCCCAGAGAAACCAGAACACAAGAAGGGGTGTTAGAAAATACAAAACTGAACAGTTAGAGAACAAAAGGAGCTTGGGTCTAGTGTTGAGGCATTTGAAACCAGAGTAAACTTCCAGTGTCTCGATTAATTCCATTTCAGAACAAATTCTTGTTTCCGGCTTTATACCTCCTAGCAACCAACACCTTCTAGTCCTTGAGGGCTATGCTTGCTTGGTATCTGGAGAGAGAATCAGGATGGCTGAGATTTGGCCATTACAAACTCCACTACACTCTTTCTGTCATGTCAAAGCTGAACATTTGAGCTGTGGGCTGGGTTATGGGCAGAGAAGGACAAGGCTTGTTTGAGTGTAAGCTTCCTAAGACCTGATGGTCTTGCTGAAATTAATACATTTATCTGCTGCTCTTCCTTTGCATGCACTGCAGAAATACAAGATTAACTCAAAGGGCCAGATGTCAGAATTCTGTCCCTTAGTTAGCAAATCCCACCAAATCCCAGCAACAGCTGAAAAAAACCCAACTGGAATATTACAAAGCATCCCTCTGTTTCTCTTATCTGAAGTGAATCATCCTGAATTACCAGCTTGTTTCCCTCCAAATGGAACATTTACATGCAACTTTAATTTTCTTCAAAAGTCACTGACCAAGTAGTAAGAAATGACTTAGCCAATGGAATCCACTGTCCAGTTATAGTGGGAACTCTTAAAAAAAGCTAACTATAAACCTTCTGCCCTATGAACATTTCATTAAAATAACTAAATAATACATATACATTACCTGCATATATTTTTTGCTTTTTCACTAAAATCTACCTTGTGTAAACAGCATTGGTTTAGTTTAGATTATTTCCAATAGAGTACATGCTAAGACTTAATATCATCTGAGTTATATAAACTATTACAGTTGACCTCACACACTTAGAAACTGAGACGGGTTTAAGATATTTTGTATTATTGATGTATGTCCATAATCACCGCTCAAAGACTGCATATCTTATTAAGAAACTACCATTTCTTGTGTGTGACCTTTTTGCCCACAGTGTAAGGCCCCATTCACTAAATGGCACTGAGATTCTCCGATAAAAAAGGGATGAACTGATGGAAAAGTCTAGAGAACAAAAATTCACCAACTTGCAAAATTTGGATGCACACTGTTATGAGTAGTCCTTACAAAGAAAGCAACAAGTGATACAGAAGTATAAGAATTTCAAAATATAATGCACACATGGATTATATTGAGAAGGACACGTTGCACTTTGGGAACAGGAAAATAGGGCATTTCAAAATTTGTAATTAGTCACTTTATTTAAAGAGGGAAAGATTGTAGGAAGCAAATAATCAACTGTACAAACATAAAAACATCAGTAGTTTTGCAAAAAAAATTGCGGGGCTGTAGTAGTCCACAAAGGACAGAGAATGTGATACTATTGCAAAACCTGCCTCTGGGATGTATTACTCAGTGTTGTGTGTAAACTTGGGAGAAATATTCTCTGCTCTGTGAAAAATTTATGTCAAATGATTGCTGCATTCTGCTTGATTAATAAAAAAATCACTTTCACGTGCAATATTTTGAGAAAGACAAGGTAGTGCAGGGGAATATAACAAGTAAAGAGTTTAGAAAACATGACTTATGGAAATACTTGGGAATATGGAACGAGTCTGGAAGAAAATATTATTGGTGATCAAAGAAGTAAAACAAACATACTGTTTTTAAATCATAACAATGATCAACACTGGTAGAGAGTATTTATGAATATGGTGGAAACCCTAAAATCAGAAAGTTTATGAAATCATGCCACAGACCAAGAGGAAAGGAGTAGCTTAAATCTTGAAATTCTTTCAATCAATAAGTTTCTATGAATTTCATACAGTTCCTATACAAATTACACTTCTACTCACCATTCCAGTTGTTTTGAACATACAGAATATTGTACTATGCGAAACAGTTTGTAAGTGTGTAATTATTCAGGACAGATGAAATTTCTGGTATTCCCAGTTCATTTCTGTGACTGGGTAGTTCCTTTTTTTAGACCAGACATTGTCTACTGCTTATTTACAGAGCCTGTCCTGAATTTTTAATTAGATACAAAGACATTTTGAGACTAATAAATAGCAATTCGACAAGCTGCACAGGAGCCACAAGACTGGTCAGGCAATATTTGTGAGTTTCTTTTATTTTCTTCTTGTTCTGTGTTTTAGAGAGCTAACCAGAGCTATGCAGTAGAGACACTGCATTGCTCAAAATTGATAAACAAATTGGTAGTTAAATATTCATCTTGCTATGCATCTATTAAACCACATAAGTAAATCTGGGTCTGGTTTCTGTTTTATCAGGAAAATATGGTCAGGGCTATTATTTTGTGGAAGAGGATGTATTTTCAGGCTTTTATACTTTATTTCAATGTTGTATTCTAATGAATTGAACTGTTGGCAGATATGCAGTCCCCAGAGGTTTCATATTCAAAAAACCCCAGGAGTCTTCTTCTGCTTCTTTATTAAGGCAAAACAAGACAGCTGCAAATCAGATTTGTAGATCTGCACCGGGAAATAGCCCTGACATTAAAAATGGGCATAAGTGGGTTGCCACTGCACCCAGAAATCCCTGCCAGCCCCATACATGGCCTCAGGTTCTAGGATAGGTTGACTATAGCATATGGCATTGCCAAGGAGATCCTTCTGAGAACTCAAAACATTTCCTGTCTGAAGATTTCGATCTAGTGAATGGGTACAAGATACTACTACCTGCATCTTGCTTTTGGCAGAATTTAAGCACATCTGTATTCACTTTGCAGAGGAACAAATAATGACATAAGCTGTAAGTCAGAAAAACCAGATGACTACTAAAGTGTTCTGTGTGTTGTTATTGTTCTCTTTATGGTATGGGAAGGTATTTATCTCAATAGCCTTATTTTTGAAAAACCTGTATTAAATTATTACCTAAAACATGCTTGCTAAAAGAATACTGTCTCTGTAGGACAGTGAAACATTTAAAGCAGAAGGCAGACACAATCGACTGAAAAGCCTATTTTTATGTTTGCTGCCTCAATGGAAATCCTCAATTCTAAGCCTTAAGATAACCCTAAAAGACTTTAATAGCTACACCTTAAAATTTTACTCGTATTATGAATAGCCACCTATCCCAGTAGGAGAGTCAAGAGGGAATATTTTTGCTTACAAATTCTTTTTTTTTTATTCAGACTCTCCCTTATTTCAACTTGCACAAACCACTGTTTAATGTTACTGCATCCAAATATCATCATTTGAAAGAAAACACAGGAGGAGTTGAATTATTTCACTTCCATATAATACCACTAAAAAGGGTTACAGACACTTCTGTGAGCAGGAATTCTGCTATTGTGGCGGCTTACAACAGTTTGATATTGCTCTTGGGGATAAAAACCAGTTTAAGGTAACTATGCCTGCATATTCTTTTGGAGAATAATGGGTGAGAGATATTTCTGAAATATGAACAACAAATTTTTCCTAAAATAATCCAGATACTCCTGCTGGTCAGTCAGGTATCAAACCATAGCAATTAATGAACATTTACTAAAGTTTAACTGTTGAGTAGTTGGTTCATTGAAAATAATCTACATTTCAGGATCGCGTCTTCAAAGAGTAAAACTGAAATACAATTGCCTTCATTCCCTATCTTTTGTATATTCTACATTTTTTTTCAGTTGGTTAGTTGTGTGGCAAATAAGAATTTACATGGAAATTTACATGATTGAATAAACAAACTAGTTTAGTAAACAGGCATTTTGAATCCTCCCTGTCATGCACATTTCCAAGATCTATGTACGTGTACTTTTTTAGAACTGCAAGATCAGAACTCCTTCGTGCCATTTATCCTTACATAATCCCTGTAGAGACAGACAAGACTGCAGGGACAAACCCAAGGCTTCCCAGGGCACTGGACAATGAAGTGCAGACAAGAAGAACTGAGGCCTGCCCTGGAACGGCTGGGAAGGACTCAGGGCAGATACATCTGAGTCTCTTCTCTACCGGCTGCTTCAGCCCTTGGCTAAAAATCTACACAGTTGCCTTCCCACTTCCTTTAGTCATTCAAACACCTGTCTGTTCATCATCTGCTCTGTAGTTTCTTTTCAAATCACTATAGACCCATCCTGTGGCAGCAGAGCAATCGGAAAACCAAGGCCATCTTAACAGCCCGCGCTGAGGGCATGGAATTTAACACAAATGCCATATCCAACAGACCCTGCTGGCTGCTGTAAGGCTCCTCAGAAAGATCTGCATGGCGAGCAGGGAGAACCACCCAGCCACAGCAGCAGCCATGGAGCCATGACTGGCACTGAGGGGCATCACCCTTTAGAGTTAGTGCAAAAAGCATCCGGAGCACAAAGACTCCTTCACTTTGCAATCTCTTTCATGGTGACAAGTTAGATCTCTTTGGTTTTGTAGGCAGGAAATAAACCAGATACTATTCCTAGGGAATCAATATGTTTAAAATTCTCACAGACTGAGAGAATCTGACTTTTCTGTTCAGGTTTGTATATACAAAGATTCAGGCTTAAGCATTCAAATCCATCTTCTTCTACCTATCATATGAAGAGTTGAAAGGCTCATTGATGATTACTTTTCATCCTTTGAGAGGGGTTAAACACTTTCCTCAAATTCCAGTGACATTACTTCAGCCTTTTTTTTCTCTCAGTTTTTCCTAGACTCAATGTCAACTGACTCACCTCAGCAAAATAAAATCATGACTGTCCCTGAGGAAAAGGGCTGCTGGGGCCTGAAATCCTCCTCATAATGACTTCCAATTGAGCAAAGATTCTTGAAGGTCAAGATTTTTTTCTGAGTCTGTCTTTCGTAAGGTTTTCCATATCTAAAAGCATGGCTTGCTAGAGCTTAAACTGAGCTTCAGAAAGGTCAGATAAGGATAAAAAGAATTAATATACAAGTAACCAGAGAATAAGGGATAATGTGGGATCTTACAAGCGTTTTCACTGAACTTACTGCTGGGTAATTACAAAAGCACAGATGTTACAAGCAAGATTGGTTTTGCATTAAATATACTTAAGTAGATATGATAGAACACTGCCTTTAAATAATATTTGTTCATTTAATAGCAAGAAAATAATTAGATCTTTTAGGATATTTGAATTATTAAAAATGAAGAAAAACAGGAATTTTGAATGTTTCTAATTTTATGATAAAATCAGCAAGTTAAGAGGGTGAGTCTATATCTTAAAACATTTCCTGGACATAACTAAGCATAAAAATTTTTGTGATGCCTCTTATGAATATATTTTCATAAATACTGGTGACTCTTTGAGACAAAGCATATTATCCCAACTGCCTTTTATAATTCCTGTTTGGCAATGAAATCATCCTACTCCAGCTACTGACTGACTTCCAGAAACATCTCAAGAGACAATCATTGTAATGTCGCTCTTCCCAGTTGCAGCTAGATCAAATTACAATGAATTGCAGGGAGAAATCTTTAGTTCAAAGGATCAGACCAGGTGACGTAGTAGTTAAAGAACAATATACAGTCACAATTACTTTAGAATCAAAATAAGTCTGAATATTAAGCATTTTTACAATAGTTAATAAGCATGTTTAAATTGCTGATACAAATAAATTTTTTTTAGTGTGCTGTTCCAATAACTAAAGTTCAAGCAATCCTGTGATAAATCAGATGGTTCCTGAGCACTTCACCCCTTCATGTGCAGAGTACTAGATAATCTCTGTAGCCTATAAACTGATCAATGTAGGTTTGACAGTCAATTTCTGTACTGATGTTTCACTTCCAGACCCTTTTTATGTTAAAAAAAAAATGTTTGTAGTACAATGATTATAAGATAATGTCTTGGACATTTTCTTCCCTTGGACTTATTTTATTATTCACCATCTTCTTCCTTTCTCAGTGGAGAAAAATTAATTCATTAAGGATGTTTGAAGACAAGGACAGCTTAATGTTCATAATGTTTATAGAGTAGGGATAGTTCATTTGAAATAGGTTTAGTTTTGCCTGGGGCACATATATGTCCCAAATAATAAACATATTCCTCTAAGGCTGTTCTTACACAGTTAAATACCTTCACTTTGCAACTGCAATTTCTAGTTTCTCAAACCCCTGTCATTACATTGCATTTTTAGTAACCTACTTATCTAAGGTGCTGTTTTGTTGGGGGAGGTTGTAGCTGTATTTGAATAGATATAATTGAAAGGCTGGGTAAAAATAAGACATACAAGTCTGTATAGCATGTGACAAGAGCCAGGCAGCATCCATGGGAACTAATATTAATAATCCAGCCAAATGTTAAAAAAGACATGTAAAAAGGAAATAAAACTAAATTAACATCACTAAATTTGAAGAGACCTCCACAGTGAGCTTTAATTTTAATTATTTGTATCAAATAAAATGGGAGAAACAAAAAGAAAATACACTAGGGTGTTAAATGAAAATGTGTACATGATGTACAAACTACCGAAACTCTCTGATGTACCTTTTGACTACAAAATATTCTACTTACATTTTCAGACACATTACCTACAAATCCATATCCCATCCTACAATGCTGACAACACATTCTCACAGAGGAATACAGTAGCCTAACACTAAGCATGGTCGTAATGTTCAAATAGCTGTCATCATCATTGTATATTTCTCAAACATTAACTCCCTCATTTTGTATTGTTAAAACAAATTCTGAATTGTAAATAGTGTGTGTTTTAACATTGCCTTTTGAAATAAGGCATAATTGCCCTCATTCCAATGTACGTTACAGAAGCTAAAAATATGCCACTTATCTCAAAAAGTGATACAGTCTATTAAGTGAGTTCTTTGCTACTCTCAAGAAGATTGCATAATTAAGGCTAAAGAGCTGCAGGATAAAATTTATGTAATAATACTTTCTTGTATCCTGCCCTACATAGGAGAATTTGAAATTATTTTTCAAGATTTAATGCCTAAAGTATCACAACACCCTCTGTGTGTCTTAATGCTAGAGAGTAGAAATGTTTATGAAACTAGTCATTAATTGCTATTTTTTCTTTCTTGTCTATTGTTCCAAGAATTGAGAGAATTATGAGAAATTTTGACTACTGCAGAAAATGTGTTCTTGTTGATTGGAGCTCAATTTCTTCTATTTTAATCTTGAGAATATGACTTTGAAGAGGAAGTAGAGTCATACTTTGTAGGTAACAACCAGTCACACAAAGCTGCTTCCATTCTTAGCGCACAGCTTAAAAATACTCCCAAACAACTCATTTCATTTGCCTCCTTCCAAAAGTCCTACAATGAGTTCACACCCTACCCATTCAAATTACAGAGAGCAGTAACTATTTGACCTTACTTAACACTCCTTCTCTACTTACGCAAAATGCAAGAGCACACAGTTAACAAGGAAAAAGCACTGATTTGATTATCTTCTGCTGCCACCCTGCAATACTTCAAAACCAGAAGAAAACAAGTTTGAATGCTTTCAACCATCCTTGTAGGTCTTCAAAATTTTCTTATTTTATGGTAGAAAATGTCTGGTCTGAAACAGAGCTAGTATATTGTTCCAGTTACAAAATCCTAACGTGAAACAGCAGTATCTTGGAACTGCATATGTTGACTTTGGTTATACAAATGAAAGAGCAATAACCAGGGCATTCATGACAGCATACTGTCACTCCAGTTTGCCCTAGTGCTAAGGATTTAATGTAAGAAAAAAAGTTCTTGAGTAATTCTGTTATTTGATTTCATCCTGGAAAAAGCAAAAATATTATTGAATATGAAGAAAATTAATTAATTTTCTACTCATTATTATTTTGAAAAACAAGGACTGTCAACTACTGTATGACAATATTTAGAGATAAACTAGCATATTTTCAAGTATAGGTATAGGAAAACCTTTGGATATCCATCCATTCTGAGAGAAAAAATGTACCTCTGGTGGCAAGAAAAGTAAAAAATTTCACCAAAAGAATTTATTATTAGTGAATAGTGCAAACAGTAAAAAGCTAAAACCAAAACCAAATGTGTGATAATCTTTAGTATGCCTATCTGAATGCAGTGCTGCAGAGACTACCCATGAAAAAAAATCATACAATACAATATAAAAAAAAATTAAAGGAAAAAATAGCTTTTCATAAAAGGGCGATTATAAGTTTTACTTTTATGGCATTTAATTAATTTAATCTGGAAATGTAAACTTGGGAGATACAAACTCTTTTTTCTTTGAGATAAAATTCCTATGATAGTGGAATTTTATTCCAAAATCAAAATTGCTAGCTCAAGGCAATACGAATGAACAACAAATAAATTGCTTCATGTTGAGAGCCTCTTGAGGAACTTTGTTTACACCTGTATTCATGTTTCCATTTGGCTTAAAAAGGTGCTCACATAGAGATGTTAGGATCAAGAAGAAAGGAGGACACTGCATCAGTAAAACATGTATTTTTCAAAAACTACCATCAGTCATCTTCTTTTGAACTTCTAGAGATAATAAAATGTTTAAAATTGATCTGGCTGGGAACTGCTGGGATGCAATTTGAAAACACCACTGTCATTTACACATTAAAAACTGGGAGTCATGTTAAAAACTCATCCTCCAAGTTCAGTAGAGTAAAAGAGAGCAAAGCAATATTTTAAATGCTCTTTTGGCTATTCTTTCTTTCCAACCTGCAGTATGTGCACATGAACAGCAAAGTGCTTCCTAGGGAATGTGGCCAGGAAAGCTGAGCCAGGAGCAGACCCTGCTGCTGGGCATGGCACCATGGAGGAGCAGTGTTGCGCTTGCCTGGAGGGAATGTTGGTTTCCTGAAGGAAACTGGATGGTATTTCCATACCTACATCACTTCCAGGAAACTCATGAGCCCCTTCAAAGCAAATATTTTTTTCGGTATGAGAAGTTAATGCTTGCAATTTTATTGCTTTGCCTCTTGGGCTTTGAGTATCCTTCTCTCTTCATGGCATCTGAGGTAACATCATAACTGCCTCAGAGAGAGTGAATGACCACTGCAACATTTCTGCATCCAACCTGTCACGCCACCCTGAAGTCTGGCAACCTCTGTAGAAAGATAAATGCAAAACACACTGAAAGACTCTTTTGAGCATATCCACCTTTTCTGATGCCTGTCACCTGTTTCAGCCTTACCCCTCTTTTACAAACACAGCATCTGAATTTCTAAAAAAATAACACAGGAGATCCCACAGAGATCTGGCTTCCAGTGACATCACATTACATCATGATATGTAGGGTGCACCCCAGCCTACATGGTACAGCTCAACCCACAGCTCCCTCACCACAGTCCTGTGGGACTCCAAATGCATCCTCTGTATGCCACACAGTGCTTCGGATCCAGAATTGCCAGTTCATTTTTAAAAGCTTCCCAGGACACAACATTTTCAAATGTTAAAAGAAAAAAGTCTAAAAAAGACATTACCCATGGGATTCACAGTGTTGTAACCTCACTTTCAAGAAGATATTAAGAGGTTGCATTTTTGGGCCTGAAAACATACAATGTGATGGCAATACACACTGTGACATGGAATGGAGACTCCCAGGGGAACCTGTTTTGTAGTAGCTGTGAACTTTTATCCTGAATATGTCTGTTTGAGAAATAAATAGTTCTTCAAAGGTCTCCTCTTGAAAAGAGCGAGCCATTTAAATACCTTGTAAGATTTGGACGAGAGTGATTACATACACCTAGAAGCTCTACCTCTACCTGTGAAGCTGGTAACTGAAGCTTCAAGATGGTTATCTGTAGTCTTTAAAGATTTTTTTCACATCCTAAGCTTGATCTATCTGACTTCAAATGGCAATACTGAGTATAAATTATTCATGATTCATAGCTGTCTCTTTTGAGGCATGATCTTCAAACCAAGGATCCTCTTTATCTCTGTTCCCCCCTTCAGGCCTGTTGCTTGCAGGCCTGCGGCCTTACTCTTGGTATTAAGTACAATTTTAGAACATCATCTCATTGTTTGCCATTTTTCATAGTTGCTCACTCTTTCTTTCTTAATTTCTTGAACACCTTCTATGTTTTTAAAACTCTACATTTATTTACTATTTTAATAATAACCTAGTTCCTTCTACTTCAATATCTTTATTTCTTCTCTGATTTTGAAAATTTTTTGTTCCCCCTTCTAACAGCTAAAGAGATAGCAGTTTTAAAGGCTTTTTCTTTCCTTCAACACTTTTACTTTCTACCTGATGTCAATAATATCCTCCTAGAAAGCTCAAGAGGTTAAAAACACACCCAAACACATTTGCCATCTCCTTTCCTAGCATATAAATAACTGTTCTATTAGAGGTAGGATTTTTTCCATTTCATTTCCTCACCAATCACACCTTAGACAATTTTGCAACACCTACTTTTGCCAGCGGATGGTTCTGCTGCTACCTGTTAACTGTGATTGTGAACAAGATTAATTTGCACATTACTGAAGGTTTGCACCTGGCTTCTGCAAGACAAAATACTTAATAAACCAGAAACAATTTAGAATCTGCACACAGAGCAGGCCTTGTCCTCAGGCAAACTGATAGCAGGAGAATGAAAATCATGTTTACCTCTCAAATAATAGTCCACAATAGCCCCTTCTAGAAGAATGCCTCGAATTGAAAAATAAATATATTTACCATATTTTTATCAAAAATTGTTCTAAGTAGTTCTAAACACCAACAATAAGAACATCATATTTTTAATAGTCACAGATGTGAACTCTGGAGCACTCTCTTCCAGGTAATTTGGTAATCTCTTTATATGTTATGGTTCTAAAGTATGGTTTTAACAGATTTTAGATGCTTACTAAATGTTGACAATAAATTAGTTACTCTCAAACAAGTCAACCTAAACACATATCCAGATTCTTCTAGTGAAAATATTTTCCTTTCATTCTGAGCTTTTGTATGGAGGATTTGTGGTATTTTAAAAGCAGAAGTCATGTGTGTATGGCTGTATGTAATATAGTAATATATGTAACACATCACTGATTTCTGTGATACACATGACTTCATACAATTTATATTCCTTTTATTAAGCTCAGCTCTTGGAAAAATGTAACTACAGCTCGAAATCCTACAAGGCAGGCACCCTTCTTGAAACATGCACACTGATGGGAGCGGCCTGCTCCTGCGTAGCCTTTCGCACGTACAGCAGGAGAAAAGCACAGCTCACGTGGGAGTGAATGCACTTATGTGAGACAGCGTGTTCTGCTCACAAAGGAGGTAGGCAACCGCCATACAATCACTGCGACAGAAGGCTGTTCTTCACATGCCTTGAACAGACCATGCAAGATGAAGCAAACAATTTTGTTCTTTTGAGCACTGTTGAACTCTGTTAAAGCTAAAAACTATTACAGCTATCTCGGCATCAATTTTAGGCAGCCATATATTAATAATTAGAGGAAAACAAGTGCACTTTCATCCACCTTTAAAGAGACTCTAAGATCATCTACACAGACCTATCACCACTGTCACCATAAAGCATCTGGGGAGGAAATAAAAACTGGAGCAGCGCTATAGGTTGCAGGCATAGGTGGGAAGCTTCCTTGTACTTGATAGTCCAAGAAATCAGTGCTTTTGTCAGGCAACTGTTTCTAAGGGTCGTTCTACCAGTGCCTGTGTCTCAAGAAGAGTAATCATTCCATTCCTAAACAGTCCCATGTCATTATGTATAAGCAGAGGAGAGAGATAACCCAGCCTATAAATGAGCAGTAGTGGTTCTGGGAACCCTGAGAGCAGCTCCGTTGGGCTGTGGGTTCAGAAGGGTGTCAGGTAACATCTTTCCTGGTGTACAAAGGGACCATACATTGCTACACACAGGTACTGAGATTACCATGGTAAGTAAAATGTAGTTAAAAACTGACAAGCAAAACAACTACACAACACCACCTCAACAAAACTATGAATACCGAAACTTCACAAAAAATGTATTATTCTTCTCCCTTCTTTCCCCTTAAGTGAAATACACATACACAGAAATGTTCAAGACTTATTCAAACAGGAACTCCTCCTGGTGTCAATTTCCATGTCCACCTGCTAATGAAGATGAACACCAAGATATGCACTGGAATTCCTTCACAAGAAATTAGCATTAGAACTCAGAAAGATGTGAGCATACTCCCTTCCTACCTGTGTATCTGGGTAAACCACAGGTTTCTGAAGAACTTAATACATCAACAAGTAGCCATGGAAAGCTGATTGGGAGAATTCCTTGCAGATTTCTGCTAGCTTTTCAACATTGAAAGCCTTTAAGATAAACCCATGAATTTTTAAGCAACAGAATTATCTTTGCCATGTAATTTCATTTTAAGTCAAGATTCAAAAGAGGCAAGTATAAAGTTTAAAATGCATCTATGTTTTGCTGCCAGCTGTATCTGTCACTGATAAAAGAAACAGAAAAATGTGGACTGTCTCTCAATGGCATAATCACTACCTGGTTTATGCACATAGTCAGATATTAAGTAACTAGTAAATGAAACATTTGGTTACTCTTCAACTACATAAATACCCTGTAAGAATCAAGGGTGTCAGAAAGTTCAGAATTACCATAGCCATTCGAGAAGCCATATCACTGAGTCTTTCATCATATCCTAAATACGGAAACATTTTTTTAGTGAAAGGTGCAGGGATCCAATCCTGCACCAACGACATGATAAAACATTCATGCATATTTCACCTTTATTATTCTTATTTTTTGCAAGGCCTGATGTATGGCGATTTTTATTACTTTAAAAAATTCCATTTTCTGAAGTTTCTTTTGATTTATAGTCATCATCTTGTTTCCATGTTGTATAAAAAGTTTTTCAAAACATACAGTCTGGCTTTTTTCTGGCATCCCAGAACCATGACAAAGCATGAACAGAAAACTGAATGAAGTTTTGTTTCTCCTTGCTATTCTAACAAAAATGTGTTTGGAAAACAGCAGAAAATTTCAGACGAACTTTATAGCACTGACTATAAGCTCTGGTTTTAAATATGAATACTTGTGAGTATATCTTACTTTGTTTCTTTGCATGAATATGCCTACATTGTTACTTTGCAGTATCAAAGGAAACAAAGTAATAGTGATCAAACATTTTTGGGTTTTCTTTCATGTGAGAAGCCAAAGAAAAATTATTACATAAGTACGAAAATTCATAAATGTTATGTAATTACATAATTTTCTTGTTTTCCATTTTTCAACCATTCATGTTACATTTTCCCACGTAAGTTTAGAGCAGAATCTCCAGATGTTGTTGGAACACAGTGTGCATGTGTTCCAAACGACCTTCATGGGCTAAGAGAAACTGCTGTCCTACAGCTGGTCCATCAGAGCAGTGAGACAAGACCTGAGACCTCTTGCCTGCTGCTTCAGTGTCCTGATCAATAATCCACCCTGATCCTTTGACATGTTTTTTGGCTACCGTGTTTTCCAACAGGACAATTTACATTTTACTACGTATCTTAGTTGGGCTCTTGTGCTCAAAGACATTCTCTTTTCTTACTGAGCTCTCTGAAGCCCACAACATTTGGTAGGTGACCACTCTGTGTTGGGTTTGATCTGTATGACTTCTGCTCTTTGATGTCTTGCCTTCCAGAGTCTCATACTCAAGTGAAATTTAGTCTTTTCTTAGTTACTTGAATTGGTTTCCTGGGGGGTTAAAACTAAATATCCAATGATGAAATATCCTAAAATATTTAACAGAAGCTAAAAATAAATGGAATTGAAGCACTAAAAAAAAAAAAAAAAGTAGTCTATCTAATGATGGAAGCTGAGCAATAAAGCAGGATGTATCTCTCCCTCCCAGCACCCCTTTGGCTCTTTGTTTATGGTACTGTCTTCCCAGTAATCTCCCTGTGCACCCACTGGAAGTGAGATGCTGTTTGAGTGGTACTTTCTTGTATAAATATTTCTTCTGCTGGGGCGTTCAGACAGAATGAATCTGTGAAATCTGTAGCTCCCCAGCAGAACATTGCCCCCACGCAGTCATGCCTTCTCTCCTCTGGAGAGGAAGTAGAAGGAAACATCAAGTTTTATTGCAGCCTTAGGTTATGTACTACTGTCTCCTGACCCTGAAAATAACTGGAAACATCAAAATCAAAGATTAAATATACTGTATTCTCAAATTCCTCTTCTCTCCAAATGAAAGGCATTCAGAGGAATAAAAGAATGACCTCTGCCATGCAAGACAATTCACAAAGATATAAAAGCAAATCTGAGAAAGGGTGTTTATGAACTACATTAGTCATGTGCGGTGATTTCAGCAACCAGGACTTGCACGAAGCTCATGAAACAGTACTAATTTCAAGGGAGCTCTCCAACATGTCTGTAAGGCTTGTTATTTACACCAAAATTATTAAATACTTTATTTTTTTTTCTTGTGGCATTCACCAAATAGGCCCGTATGTAATTTTTATTAGTGGTTTTTAACCTAGACCTCAAAGTTTCACATTTATTCAATTCCCATTTTTACATCTTACATTTCTCTTATTACTCCTGAACTTGCCCAAACTTTCTTTTCAGACAAATCCTTTGCAGAGTTGTCTAGAAAGTCCAAATATGTAGACCCATGGTATGGTATCAATCTTGTGCTTTGCCACCTCATAAAACAAAAACAATCACCATTTTGTGCTCTCTTTCTCAGATGCAAACCGCTGAAAATTTCAACATGATAAAATTTACATAGTTTTGACAATCCTTATTCCATGCCATTTCATAATTCTGATAGTGTGTTTGATCTAAAGTACCAGGGATGTGTTGTACTTCGTGCTTTGAAGTACAGAAACAGAAGTTATTTCCAGTTCTCCTTGTAGCAGGCAGGTTTGGATGCTGTCAGAAAGTGGTTATACCATCTGGATACCTTGAAATGAGTGAAATATAATAAAACATATTTCTTATTTGCTTACATTAGTGATTGCACTATATCAAAACCTGTATTACTATGGCAATCAGTTAAATAATCAAAATTAAGCGAATCATTATTAAAACATCCACAGAGCCCTGCTGCAGGCACATAATTTTCTTGAAGCACACAGCTTTTCTTGAGGTATTCCAATAACAACTAGACATCCTAAAGAGCCAAGGACACAGGACGTGTCAGGCACAGTGAAATTCCTGATGGAACAGCACCCCAGCTGGAGCTGCTGCCTGGAAACGGCGACTCTCTACTTTCTCACCTTACTTGAGATTTCCTGTCATCCTCATATTTTCTCATCTCTGAACTGGATGGACTTTTAATCACAGTGAGTCAAACAGGTTCTTTAGAACCCGAACAACTCCTGAGCATCCAGAGATGAGACATTGAGCTCTCATCCTTGGTTGATGCTTCCTAGGCAAGGGGGAATGGGAAAGAGCAGAAGGCTCTGTAATTTGAAGATTATTTGCACACTGGAGCATAATGGTTCACTCACAGAAGTTGCAACCTATTGCTGCTGCCACATCTGAATGCTAATCCTGCACACTAAAAACCCTCCTGCGTTTGCTAATGTCAATGTAATAGCTCATTCATCTTCACAGACAAGCAAACAAAAAGTTGTTTGTAATTATGTCACAGACTAGGAAAAAAATCATATCATGGACAAATATATGGGGTCAGTAATATTCATTTTCCTTTCAGACTTCTGGCACTCACAGATGAAACCTTAGAAACAAACACACCTATGTTTACGATCAATCCTTCAGTACATTTCCACATGCTGACATTTTTGAGCAACAAAAAATTCTCAGGCTAAATCTTGTCTCTGTGATTTCAAAGAGAAGGTGCAGGCAACAGTAATAGATTTTAATTACTGCCTAGTGTCATTACATTCTTTCTTCCTATAATTAGAAACTAATGAGAAATGGAACACATTCTGTCAAATGAACTGAGAAAACAGCACTTCAAGTGGAATGAGTGGCCAAGGACCAAGCAAAATCCAGAACTGTTGGGCAGAAAGTCATGTCATACATAAAGAAATTTCATTTGCTTGGATGAGTGTAATGATTCATCTCATTTTGCAGAAGTTTCATCAGCCGAGATTGTCATTTCACAAACATAAACTAATTGCAGCTCTCTTCTGCCTGCTCCCACAAGAAATCAAGGTGTTTAATGTCAGACATATTAACACACAGACACACACCTTACTTCCTTACTTTCTAAAAACCGCACCAAAAAAAAAAAAAAAAAAAA
>VZTG01003874.1:445864-597339 GCA_013397845.1 Melanocharis versteri
AAAAAAAAAAAAAAAAAGCAAGCAGATTTCCTCCCATCCCCTGCCCTCCATCCAGCTGTGCAATGCCGTTAGGATTCATCCTTTGGAATGTAAATTGAAAACCAGGCTTGCAGCTATCTGAATCCCAGAGATAATCTTATATAAATGGACTACAGTGCAAGCTTTGTCAAAATCTTAATATTGTTTTACCTCATTGCATAATCAAACTATAATCACAGCTTAGAAATGGATATTAAGAATTTCTATTATTAGATTTTTTTGGAGAAATCACTCAGTATGGTTGCTGTGCTGTACCAGAAAAGACCATGGCTCACCCCATTCTTCATGTAATGCCAGCAATCAGGAAGGGAATGGCACTGCTTCCATGTGCAAGTCTGTTAAAAGCAAATACCTGCAATGCCATGGCATATTTCCTTTCTTTGTCCTAAAGGCTAAATATTTACAGCATTTTATTTCACATCATGACTTCTCTATGACACAATAGTGGTATTTTGCAGCTAAATCTCAGAGGGAAAGAGATTATTGAGCATTTTTGGAAAGGAAGAGACTCAATTTTTTTTTGGCTCTCTGGCCCTTATGCAGTCTAAAAATCTGTCAATGAAAGAACAAAAAGCTGTGTAGGACAGAACCAATGAAAACGGCATTTGGCAAAGAATGAGATAAGGAGAAGGTCTCACGGTCAGATACCTAGGGAACAGTGTCCCCTCTGGTTTTACCTTTTCCCCAGACTTTTCATTTCTGGCTGTGGGAACAAATAAATCTCATACATTTCAGCTTATGATTAGTACTGTGATCAAATTTCTGTCCTGTCTTTATGAAAATGAATTCAGTCATGTGCCCAGTAATCAAACACTTCAGCCAAAATTATTCTACTGCCATATATGTAAAAACATTGCACTGTAAGAGGGAATATATTTTTTCCATGTGACAAAGGACAAGTTTTAGAAGTACATTGGTACTGAACTTGACAGACTTACAAACTTTCTGATATGCTGGAAAATGAAAAAAAAATAGGTCACTTCAGGTTTCACACAAGATAATTATTGGAATAGGTTAAATCTGAAACCTCATAGAAAACGGTGTGTTTAGAACAAATATCATATATTCTTTATGCCACTGTAACAGCGTAAGACATCTCACTGAACCATTATCTGTAGGCTGACTCAGTACCCTCACCAAAACAGTAAATGCCAGCAAAACTCCAAATATAGACCCTGTCAAGGCAAGAAAAGAAATGGGCACAAAAGCCAAATGAAGATGCATCAGGACAAATACTTAAGCTATTTACATGATTTTTCATCCTAGATCAGAGCTGCACTGTACAATCCACAGTGTGATACTTGCTTGATTTGGTAGAGAGGTCTGATTCCTCCCTCCCATTCTCCCCTTTTTCTGCCTTTTCTGGGGACAGGGATCTGCCTCCAACCACTGCTGAGCAGAGCATACACCAGAGTTCTGGTACCAGCACCTGATTTGACATGAAAGAAAAAAGGCTTTGTCCATATTCTTTTCTTTTTCTTTCATTTTCTCTGCACTTGCAGCAGCTTTTGGGTAACCTTGCTGCCCTCCAGCATGCCAGGAGGGCACACAGTGGGAAGGAAATCAGCTGCTTTACTGGCAATGCCCCACAAGTTTACCAATAAGTTATTTTCTATTATTGCAGAATATCTGTCTAAAAACAGCACCAAACCTGACTCTTTTATGAAGAAGGATGCATTCAGAATCCTTTTGGGCCCATTTACAATTATTTTTATAGTCTGTACTAATCCAGCAACTTTTTAAGACCTAGAGAGAATTAGAAGCTCCTATAGGCGATGTTCATAGATATCATGCACCGCTGTTTTAATGGTATTTCCATGTACCATGACTAAACCCAAGAAAACACATCTATTCCATCAAACTCCCATTTACCCATTCCTTCTTTTAAAATAAACCGAGAGCACTAGCTGTGTTCTCTGCCTAACAGAAAAGGAGACTGCTGGCCATGCTAACAGTAAAAGAGAGAGAGAACAAGGATGTATCTATTAGCTATTTATGAGGAAAAGAAGATAAATTCTGCTGCCACAGTTGTTCTTCATTAACAATTTATGCAGTTTATATTCATTACTTGTAGCACAAAGGTGATGCTACTTTGGGGATATTTCTATCACGCAAGAGTTGGTGTAGTCCTTAAAATGCTCCTCTAATAACAGATCCACACAAGCCAGTGGTGTCATTTCAGTGTTTGTATAAACACTCAATGGCAAGAATAATTAGAAATTTTTAAGATTCAGTTTTCCACTGGCAGACTTGCAAGCTTTTCTCATTTCTATTCTGAGGTGACAGTGCCCTCCTGTGGCACGAGGTTTTTTTATTTGCTTTTTCCCCTATGTATACTCCATCCAGAAAAATGAACTGGATAGGGTTTCATCTAGAAGCATGTCATTTATTTATATATTTGTTCATATGAGTTAATTTTGAGAAGAGGTTCCATTTTGATCTATATTTTCACGTCCCTTTAAACAAATATTTTAAAAAGTGCTTGCTCTTCTCTGTATGGTTTCTGCGTAACTTTAGGAGATAAAAGCCCATTGGGTATCTGGACAGCTGGTGCATCTCTGTGTCTGTAGGAACCATGTGGTTGTTTTTTGCTGCACTAACAAAACTGTGCCTATTACATACCATATAATCTGTAACCTACATCAATCCTAGGTTTTAGTCATTTGATCTGTCCTTAAGGAGCAAATGATGGCTAGAAATTCTGGGAGAGTTTGGATAATGCATTACTCTTCTCCTACCTGACCTTTCTTCGGCAGTTTCACAAATTCGTGTAGAGGAGAAAAGCTTCAAATATTAAAAGGATATAATAAAGGTACTTGGTAGCTTTTGCTAGCCATTATTGATTCATTACCGACATTCTCTTACACAATCTATTTTCTCCACAGATTTTTAAATTTTAAGTTCAAAAAGCTCTACATTATAAACATTATCAGAATTACTAAAACAGACATTGATTTTATACTACTAAGCATTGACAAAAATATTTAAGGTAACTAAATACTCGAAGAAAATTCTGTTCAGACCCTGGGGTAGAACATTTGCCATTACTTGGGGAGAAGAGCTCCACAATGAAACTCCTGACACCATGGAGTCAGTATGAGGTGATGAACTCCTGTGCTGTAAACTCTCAGCAACACAGAGAAATTCTGGAGATTTTAGGTAGTGGAATATAGAAAGAAACAAACACAGTTCGAGAAGAAGAGAGCCACTTCTACCGTCCATCTGTTTTCGTGGGGCCATTTAGAGTGGTGTATAGCTTTGTAAGAAACACAGAGAGAAATAAAGTCTTCTTATAAACTCTCAAAAACCTTATGCATATGAACATGTCTATGCACACATTCACTGTTTTCCAAAGCTTTTAAATTAGCCATGAATGGCTTAATAATGTGAAGCCATAACAAGGCCAGCCCTTCACCTATTTGAATTTCCCTGTTCAAAACTCCATATCCTTAACAGAAATGAAACACTGAATTTTCCCTACTCAAAACCCATCTGATAATGAATTAAAGTAACACGTACAAATAACTTGACCATGTGGCCAATATATGATTTTTGAAGCTCTTCTGCAGTTCTTTTAATAATTTAAATACAGTAGTGTTTTAAACGACAGAAAGCAGAATCTCATAATACTAAGTGTGAGACAATCTTAGCTCTGAGTGTTGCTACCTGAACTATAACTAAGACACCAATTTCTTGTGGTGTTATAAAGCTGTTCTTTTCTCTCGCATTTGCACTAGCTTCCAAATCACTTCTGAGTACAAATTAGAGGCCTTTTCCCCCAGTACCTTACACTTTGCACAGTCACTTAAACATGCATAAAGAGAGCAGTAATGGGTATAATTTCCCATTCACTTTGCACAGGTATAAACGACTCTACAACCAAGAAGCAATGAAGGATCACACCCACTGTGCTGATTAAATCACTTAAGTACAGTGTACATTCCCCCTGGCTATGCTTCCTGGCACGACTAATTCCTTCTATTGAACCTTTGGGACCTAGGCCAGCACATATGCACAGATGGTTCCTCAAATCAGGAATTCACTTCCCCTACTGTCTAACAGAGCCCAAATCCTAATATTCAAATCACTATGTCACATAAGTGTAGGGTAGGAGGAAGACCACAATTTCCAAAGTTCATAGAGACTGCTCTGAGCCTATGTAAATTAGGATGGAACAGGACTGTTAGAAATAAAACCTTTTGCAAGGGCTTACTGAGGTCACGAGCACTAAACACTGATGCATGAATCTGATTTTCAAATTATCTCCTACTCTGGAAATGCCTTAAGGTCCATGCACTTCCTCTGTGTGCCCCAAGAGAAATATTTAACTTCCCATTCAGCATGGCAGCACGAAGATGCTGTGTCCCAAGTCAGAACACTGCTCTGCATCTCTTGATCTTACTCTTGATCTTCCAAACATAATTGGGAGGAATATGCACTTAGGAGAAAATATGATATAAGCATTTACACATGGCAATAAACATGACCTGGATACCGTTTTCCTGAGGGATTGCATTCTGGTTCAAATATATGTCACTGAAGAAACTGGTTAAGTTGCTATTGTATCTTCAGATGAAGAAAACTATGTGTGTCTATATGCAGATACAAACACAGATGACTACAGAGGAATAGGAGAAATAGATATATTCAGAGAAAGAGAGGAAGGGGCTAAGTACATGAAGGATCAGTTATTATGATCCTCAGTGTAATAAGATTATTTTCTCCAGGGAAATTTTGTATTTCTTTAAAAATTGAAAATTATCTAGGTATTATTTTCTAGACACTTGTAATAGTTTTATATACCTCAGAATGGACAGTAAGATATAAGGTCTTTGGTGAAAGACTAAGTAATCCAAAATCTTCTAATTAGGATGCCAAATGTTGAGTACTTAAGTATGTCGTCTTACAAAGATACTGCCAGGCTGCACTATCATTCATTTCTAGAAAACTCCAAAAGTGTATTAGTGCTCCAAACAGCAATCTGGCAGTCTGAGAAGCTTTCTTGCTGCAGTAGACAATACTGGACAAAGAAGAGCCAGAGCTCAGGGAAAGAGGATGAAGTAATAATGAAAAATTATCAATTTGCCAAGTGAAGACTAATAAATGACACTGTACTGAGGATCAAGTCTGGCCATTTTTTGCTAAACTAATGTCTTAGTTTGACAGCTTCGTGCAGGCATCACACAAGGAGTGAAAAATCACCTGAGGCACAGAGATAATCTGAAAATAACAGAGTATTTAAGCTGGTCTCAGCTAAAGAGCTGAGAAGTGCATTAATAGAGTTAGAAAATAAACCAGTTCTGGATAAAAACAGGACTGAGGCAAGATTCCATCATGAAAGGTGTGATTAAAGCAAAGTACTGTCAAGTCCATGTTCCACAGGGGACTTAATGCATTTGGCGTTTTGGATGTATGTGTTGTGACAACTGAGACTGAGTCCTAAACTTCACATCTTTGGGCTTGCTTTATTTTGTGTGTTCAGAGTACTTTTGTGTTTCAAAATCTCAGAAGACCTGCTGTTATATAGTTCCAACATCACTTAAGTAAACTTGGCAATCCCAGCAAGATACTTCTCTGGAGCATTCCACCACTTAGTCCTGTTTTCCTTATCTCATTATTGTCACAGTTTTCCCTGGCTGGCAATTGAGTACACATGGCTTTTCACTCACTCCCTACCCACTGCTCCTCCCCAGTGGGGAGGAGAATCAGAAAGAAAAGGTAAACCTCATGGGCTGAGATAGGAACAACTTAATAATTAAAACATAATATTACTATTATTAGAAATATGCAAATAACACGAATTATAACTGTAACAATAAGGGGAGAAACTAACAGAACCCAAGAGAAGCAGGTGATGCACAACACAGTTGCTCATAACTGATGTGCTCAGCCCGTCCCCGAGCAGTGACTGGCAGCTCCCAGCCCAATCCTCCAGTTGGGAAAGACATTCTAGGGTGTGGAATATCCCTTTGGCCAGTTTGGGTCAGATGTCCTGGCTATGCACCCTCCCAGCTTTTCGTGCAACTGCTTGCCTGCAGAGCATGAGACAGAAAATTCCTTAACTTGGGGTAAGAACTGCTTAGCAACAGCAAACGTCAGTGTGGCATCAACATCATTCTCATGCTAAACGCAAACACAGCCCTGTGCCAGCTACTCAGAAAAAAATGCATCCTGTCTCAGTCAAAACCGGAACATATCACTTCAAGGCTAGAAGAGATATTAAGTACATTACAGAATTATTGACGTACTTTGTCTTGGCAGTTCCTAAACTCTATTTGTTTTTCTTACTTTTACATTGAAAAAAAAGTCATCTGTACATGCCACTTCCCAAAACCCCAACATAGCAAGGTAAAATATTAACATTATTCCTTTCTTTTGTAAGGATCTCTGAAACATTTCATAACACAACAGTGTCTGCAGCATCAGCAGGCTTTCAGATTAGAAAGTAAAATGTAATTTAAAAGAATTCACGCATCCTTGAATGACTCTTCAGATTGGTCAGTTCCACACTGCCTGGCAAGTTGTAGTTGACACTGAAGTTTTTACTTCCCCCGATTTAACTTCTCTGTTAGTAGAAACCTTAAAACTCATATAAAATCGATACGGTCTCTTATTTCCTTGAGCTTTCAGTGAAACATTTCCAATTCTACAATGCATGAGAAGTAAGGTCTGCCAGAACAATGTTGTGGATATTTAAATATCAGAAACTGATAAAGTTTCCTGCAGATATAATTCTGGAGTAGTTTGGAGTTTTTTTATGCAAGTATCCATTAGGAAGGAAAGTTTTGGCATAAAGGAATGTGCAGTAATATTTGTGAGGGTTGAAAAATCCTACAACAATTATATCACTTTTGAACTTTTGGAACCTTTTAGCAGAGAGGTGTTCTTTCTAAATATAATTGCTTATGAAGTCATGTATTAAAAAAACAAAAAATAAAGAAGAAAGAGAAGTAAAAGAAAAAAGAAAAGCAGAGGGAATGGTGTTTGATTAGATATGAAACACTTGCACCTAGAGCGTCTCCAGTTTGTGTAGGAAATGTTCTGTAGACACTGCTAGTAGGAATGAATTGTCCTCTAATGTGCATCTTTGAGATGACAGAGAATTCAAAGTTCTGTTTCACTGCCAGTGACTGGACTAAGACCTTTACAAGTTAGTTTATGTTTTAAAAAGTCTTACGGATTACATTATGAACAGCAACAAAAAAATTAAAATAATGCATACAATATTGTCAAAATATTACTGTAATAGTTTACTGTATAAAAAGCATTCCTTGGGTTAAGGGAAAGATCCAGACAAGTCTCCATGGACACCGGGGAATCACCACGAAAAACCGAACAAAAAAAACCAAAAAAAAAGTATGTGGAAATGATCTATAAAATGGAAGGACTGAGGGTACTCTCTCTCTACACAGATGTGTATTCATGTTACCCACAGCACCCTTGGGCTGGGTTTGCACACACAGCTGTTGAACAAGGACAGTGTGTGAGGAGGGCTTTGCACTATGCCTTGGTCTAGACATCTCTATTTATCTCTTTTCCTTCTCAGCACCGGTGCTGAATTTTGGATTTGACTCTCATACCTGCAGGAAAGTTCTGTCTTGTGTACTGGAGTCTGGTATTTTCTGTTCCTTTGAATACAAGGCAGGAGGGCTACAGCTGCCAAAGAGTTGGGCAAAAAGACCTGTCCAAGCATAGGACAAAAAATAAGGAGAAAGTAGTTACCTGGGATGTGGTACATCACTCATCTACTCCAAAGGAGCCCATAGCACTCGGAACTTCAGTAGAAAGGAACAAGAACAGCAATAAAACATTTAATTTTTAAACTTCAATTCTGGGCCTTTTGTACCTTTTTATGTTCTCATCTGCATCTGGGTTTATGTTTCACCTCTTACTTCTGGAAATTCTTTGTCCCATTAAATTTATATAATAATAGTGAGCATGAAATCCTTCTCTTTAAAAATGTTTGCACGGAAATAATACTGTTACTGCTTAAAGTGATCTCTGCCATATCATAGCAGAAAAAAAATGAAATATCAATGCTATTAATAGCATATATGAAGGTGAATGAATAAAAGGATAATTCCCAAAACTGAAAAATAATCACTTCTTGGGAACTTAATATATGATCCAGAGAGATGAAGAATGAGACACACTGTAGTTTTTTGGCTTCAGCTTTGCAGTGCTGCTGCTGAGTGGTGGTTGGTTGGGCTTTTCGAGAGTTTGGTTGGGCTTTTTTGGTATATGAAGGACATGCGCATATAATGCAAAGTTATCTGTGAAGTAAGGAAATAATCAGACTGTATTTATTACAATTGTTTGCTCATATTCAGATGTATCACCTTATAAACTGCATATATAAAATTTGGGGGCTTTATGTTTTTGGTTTAATTACAGCATAATATAATTAAATTAAAACCAGTTAATCCCAGGAATACGGACATTCAAATTGAAAAAAAATAACAAAGAAGCACCAATTGAAATATATCTCTGAACTTTCTTCTGTGGTCAGGTTCAAATGGATTATTCTGGGGGAAATTAAAATTTTAATTATGCCAGAAAAGAGGGAACCCAATGTTAACTAAAGGTACTGATCTAAGCAGAACTTGCATTAGCCACAGAGACTCTTTGATAATGCTGGAAAACTAGCTCACTCTGTATTTGCAAATCATATCCTGTTTCCATTAGAGACTTCTCTGGGCTGCATTTCACTGAATTGCAATGAAGTCCTCGTAGCCTGGGGTTCTGTATTTCCTTTGCAATCACGATTTTTCCCAGGAGTGCTGTAATCTGAAGTAAAGATGAGAACTAGGGGTTTTTTTAGTTTAGAAAAAGAAATCACAAAAAGAAAAAAAAAAACAAAAAACACAACCAAAAACAAACAAAAAAACCCCAACAAAAACCCCCAAACCAAACCAAACCCCCACCAACCTCAAAAAATACCAACCAACTAAACAACAACAAACCCATGCAAATCCCCCCCCAAAACCAAAAACCAAACCACAACAAAAACTGTGGCTTTGCTGTATCCCTGAATCCAGATGTAATTTACTTAATAATTTGAGAGGGGAAAAGATCCTGAAAAGGCAATCACAGACTACTGAATAAGAACGATGTGTTATGTGCACCAGAGTAACTTCTAGCCTAGCTTTTGGGGTCACTTAGGAAATCTGGGTTCAAATAATTTTAGAGGCGAAATTACAACAGAAGATCTGCAGACAAATAAAAATGTGAATTATTGATACAGCATAGCCCTGAAGAATAGTTAAGAATGTGAAAAATTTAGGAAGTACCTCTGAAAGCATGCAATATTTGAGAGTGGAGGTGGGAGCACACTAACAGGGACACAGAGACTGGAGGAAGGCTGGACCCCCACCACACCCTGGGCTGCTGTAAGCAGATCACACCAGGCAGGTCTGGTTATGAGGAATGACTTGGGTAGAAGTCATGCTATGCAAGGCAGGTTACCCTTGAAATCATATGGCAAAGGTACCTAAGTGAATCTGCACAACTGTTTATTTTCCCACTGTAGAAAATCCACCGGTTTTTGAGTTACAGTGGTGTTGAAGAAGATGTATGCACGTATTTGTCATCAGTGTATCTGGTGAATCAGTTTAATATTTATGCATACACCACCCCAGACATGGAATAGGAAACCCCTAGCTCTTACATACGAACTTTGTGTTGGTTTGTTAACATATTATTCTATCTTGTTCTGCTTTTGTTTTACAGGAGACTATGTAGTCATGTCTGTCTTCTTTAACCTGAGCAGGAGAATGGGTTATTTCACTATTCAGACCTACATTCCCTGCACTCTTATTGTTGTCTTGTCCTGGGTCTCTTTCTGGATTAATAAGGATGCAGTTCCAGCCAGAACATCACTGGGTGAGTTTATCTTTCCTGTTTTCTTCAAGCATTATGATGTTTAATTGACACCTCTGCAGATCACCAGTTTGTAAATATGAGAAGAGACAACTTCACATGAACTCTCCTCATTCAGAGGAATGCAGTAATTTCCAAGGAATAACATGGACTAAGCTATATTTGCATCTCTTCCTTTTTACGATGTCAGATTCTGGCTATTGTAGACTGTCAACAATAAAAGCTTTCACATTTTTACTGATTACAGCAATATTTTTATAAGCAGCAAGAGGATGGGGACACATGGCTGGATTAGAGGCAGGATGCATTAGTTCCACTTGTTCTACTTCCGTATCACAGTGACTGGCAACACGAATTAAATAATTACCAAGAAGAAATCCACCTTTCTGGCAGTGTGTCCAAGTGGTAGCAAGGGGAGAATGTACCACCATGATCACTGTAGAGACCAACAATCAAATGTAGACTTCAGACAAAAATATCAACTGAATTTGGTGGTATCCAAAACCTTATACATGAAAATGTGACATGCAATCAATGTGAATTAGAAATTTCTACATATTTAGCAACTGCTCCACAAATAAACTGAGAGACCAAATTAATCTTGCTTGTGCAAAGCAGCTGTAGCAGTAAGAAATAACAAAGCAGAATTCAGCCAGAGAAACTTAAACACATTTTCTACTTCTACATTAAATCCATATAAGTGAAAATTCTTTCAGTTTTTCCTTCTGCATTTTCATTTCTTCACAGAACCACAGCACAGAGCACTGGAGTGTAAAATACAGGACACAATTTTCATTCTAGACTCCCTAGAAAGAAACATAACAGAAGATCAGTGGCTTTAAGCATTTTACTGGATTTTTTTCACATCCTCTTTAAAAGTGGTTATAAAATCTGTTTTAAAGAAGTACAAAATTAATAAAGGCATTCAGCTGTTATTTTAAATTTTACTTAGATACACAAAACAGACTCGTCCCTCTGTTGAGAACTAGTTATTTGCACTACTAAGAAGGTAAAACCAACAGTATGAAGTTGCCATATAAAATGTGGTAGATTTTAACTGTTCTGATGCATTTTTTACATTTGTCACATCACAGTATATGCAATAATGTTCTGGAAGGGAGGGGATGGTGAGGCATGTCACAGTACTCCTCTTTTGTAGACCTTTCTCTCACTCTGTTTAAGGATTTGAGCACATAAACCCTAAACTTCAATTTTCAATAAAAATAAAGACTCCTCAGAAGCAAACTACAAAACCAAAACCTTAAATTAAATTTCTTAGAATCAGAATCCATCTAACCCAAGTATTCTACAGAGCAGCACTGGCAGTGACCATGCAAAAATGTCATATACCCCTGTTAATCCTCTAAACTCCCACTGAATTGGCATTTCACTCTTAGAATGTGCTATTGAATATCTTTGCTGTATATTTGAACTCCAGGCACACTTCAAAACCAATCAGAGAGAGATAACAGGCAAAATCAGTTTGCTGCTTGAAGTAATATTATTTCTGTTGTTTTCTGTCTATCCACTAGGAATTACAACTGTCCTGACAATGACCACCCTAAGTACAATTGCTCGTAAATCTCTTCCCAAGGTCTCCTATGTGACAGCAATGGATCTTTTTGTGTCAGTCTGCTTTATTTTTGTGTTCTCTGCACTGGTGGAATATGGAACTTTGCATTACTTTGTCAGCAACAGAAAGCCAAGCAAGGATAAAGACAAAAAGAAGAAAAACCCAGTATGTATCTTTTTACCAGCAAGGCCTAAAATATAATTAGTTTTTCTGAAAGAACATTTAAATCCCTCTTTATAATTGTACCATTTTTTTCATACTTTTCTATTACATATGTACCCATCCTTCATAACAATAGGAATGCAAACATTCACCTTGAGAATCAAAGTCTCATATATAACAGTTTTCTGGATGCAAGGGAAACTAATTTCTTAGGATAAAGATCCTCTCAACCAAAGTGTTCTGGGAATCACAACTACCAAAGCCATTATTTATGCTATATATAGATCTCTTTATAGAAAAGAACTCAGTTTCTCTGTCTTAGTATTAGCAATATTCTATGCCATTAACTTATGTCCACATTATTGACATGACTATCTTGCTTATCAGGACTGCAGTTAAACTTTTATATTCAAACTGTGGTGTGTGTTTTCTCTAACTTCCCCTTAAGCATCTGTTTCCTTTCCATTGTTTCCCTAAATACTTTTTCTTGTATTTCTTACCTCATTTACCTACTTTTCTGCCTTAGAAAGTGTTTTCGCAGTAGTTTATAATGATACTTATGGATATAGCTACCCAATAGTAAAAGAAATGTATATAATAGCATATATAAAAAAATATATATATGTATATAAAAAAATCCTGGAAATACCCTCAGTAGTGATTTGGGCTTTTGCCCAGACAGGGAAAGAATTTGCTGCTTATTTTGTCCAGGACAGATTTCTCCTTGCCTTTGGCAACTGAGCTGACAAATGTGTTGTCTAGAATCTCTAAAATATTTAGCCTAATCATCTACCCAAAAAAACCAACCCAAATCCAAAACACCCCCACAAAACAAAAAACCCTGCAAACAAACAAACAAAACCACCAAAAAAACCTCAAACCAACCAAACAAAAAAAAAAGTGAAAAATGTGAAGGAAAAATGTTTTACATTAATAAAGAGTATTTTCATCTTCATTTCAGGCATCTAACAAAGAATAAAGTAATTTGGATTTGCTCTGCTAAAATATTCAAGGACTTTTGAAGATATTCTCTTTTCGTTTTAAAATACATCACAAAAATGGATATAGAAAAAATATCAATTAAGGAACCTTTCACTACACACTATTCCTATAATTTCAAGGTTAAAAGCTACTGAGAGGTAGACTGTAAAAAACCAAAGTAAAATTATAAAGTGGTGTGCCCTGTGTTAGGTGGAAAGAAAAGTGTCTGTGTATATGTGTGTCTTATGCAGTCAGATAAAGGAGCAAAACTAAATACACCTCAGATTTAGTTGTTTCACTTTAAAGCGTCCACATTAGGACAAATAACTTGTTCTTTACATTGCTTATCTGTGAGCATCTGGGAAAAAAACAGAACTATAAATGTTTGCCTGAATCCTAATCACAGAGTCTAAAAACCTTAAAAGTAGAGTGCCCAGGGCACCGTCTGCAGGTAAAAAGTCTTCTTTCTAAACAGTGCTTCTGAAAACTGTGAATGGTCTCTTTCAAAACAGTTCAGCATAAAAGACTAGAATCCCCTCAGGATATGAAAATCTAACAGGAGTTTGATATCTTAAGTCTTCGGCCCAGATGTAAACAAGACAGTGACAAGTTGAAAATGTGGGGATTTTATGCTACAGATCCTTGTTTCAATTGCTGTAATCCCAACCTTTCTATAAATTTAGTTCTTTTTGACTTACTGTGTTTTAGAAACATATTTTTAATTTACATTATTTTTGTCTCTTTCTTTCCTTTCTTTAATTTAAAACAAACCCCTCTGATTCTCTTTTCTGTCTACAAAATGAAAGCTTCTTCGGATGTTTTCCTTCAAGGTATAATGTTTTTTGGAATGAAAATTCACTGCATGCGACTGCTGAATTTAACTATTAGAGCTTAGATGAGAGTGGTGGTTTTTTGGGTCTTTTAATTAACGAGACAACTACTCAAGGTACTTCTTAATTAAGTAGAATGGTTACAAATTTCTAAACAATTTGTAGAGTTGATTCAGCAGCCCAAATACCAATGCATTATGGTTCTGAACTTATCTAAGTTCAAGAGTGACCAACATTATTGGATCGCATGAATTAAGAGAGTTTAATGTTAAAACATTTCTGCTGCTCTCTCTCAATTTGCCATGGGATCCAATAGCACCAGGTATGCTAAAAGCCTGCAATACACCCTTTTAGAACTCAGCTCTGACCCTGGATTTTTAACCTTTGTGATTTCACTCCTAATTATAAAACCAAATCTGTTCTGATGTTGACCTGAAAAAAAATCAATGCCATCATCAATTACTCAAATGCTGCTTCTTACACAAAAAAAAAGTCAGAGTTTTGAAAGGGTTTAAGGTGCATATAGATTTTTAATGTTGTCACTGGATCAACACACTTAGCAAATTAGCAAATACATCTAGCTGTGTTCCACATCTAAACCTTATCTCCATCCAGAAATGCAGAGATTTTATTAAAAAAAAAAAAAAGGGGGGGGGGGGGGGAGAACCACATAAAATAAATAACATTGAATTTACATACTTATGGAATGGAATTGCTATGTTACCCTAATAACTATCAGCATGAAATTTCAATGCCTATCATCCCGGCGTTCACCCAGTGCTCAAATGTGCTTTAAATGCTTTACTTGCTCAATTCACTCTAAATATATGTATGTATATATACACGTACAGCTACTATATAAGAGTTGGAACATGTTGAATGTTCTTGGTGAATATTTGTAGGTGGTGAAACTGCATATATTCAAATAACTGGAGAGTCTTATAGAGATTCTCCTAATCTTATTCAAAAGACCTAGTTTTTGCCTTTTTCCTGTGTATGCGTATTTGCTTCTTTCTGAACATGAACCAGCCCTATTAAAATCCTGCATTTCCAATTGATTCAATTCCTTTCATGTGCTATACACAAATTGCCTTCAGATATCAAGCAGCTATGTAAAATATATAAAAAAAATTCAAAATACCATCAATTACATTCCTGGATTTTTCATTTAACCTCTAATGTTTACTCAGGTTAGCTTTGAAGCTAATTACCCATAGCTGTTAACTTTAGATTGATTCATGTTGCTTTCCTCTAAAGGGTATGATGCAACTGATTTTAGTAAGTTCAAGGTAATACCACCATTAGAACACCTCAGCAATTTCCCATGTACCCCCAGCAGAACCATCATGCACATGTTGACTATCATCCCCTGGCTGGTCTGGTGATAATAACAAAGTTTCTCCCTCTGCCATCTTTTTCTTTTTTTGCTACTCCACCTTAGGCACCTACTATTGACATCCGCCCCCGATCAGCCACTATTCAAATGAACAATGCTACGCACCTCCAAGAAAGGGATGAAGAATATGGGTATGAGTGTCTTGATGGCAAGGACTGTGCCAGTTTTTTTTGCTGCTTTGAGGATTGTCGGACAGGAGCATGGAGGCACGGCAGAATACACATCCGCATTGCCAAAATGGACTCCTATGCCCGCATCTTCTTCCCAACTGCCTTCTGCTTGTTTAACCTGGTGTATTGGGTATCATATCTGTACCTTTAAAAGCAGTAGGAAATCAGTGATATGAGCCTTACTCACTGAATTTCTTAGAGAGATGGTTTCCTAAATCCACTTGAAGTATTTATGATGCGCTTTATAGTGATCTGAATTCTTTAGTGCCATAATCCAGTAAATATCAATCATATCATTTGTCCAAAAATTGCCATCAGGTTATTGTGAATTACATGTCCATTCCACATGCCAAAATAATTTAAAAATAAAATCATGTCAACAGGTAATATACACCTATACCTGCTGGAATAGAGAGAAACAGGGCAGACAGGGCAAGGGGAGCATAGCAACATCACTTAACAGTTGATACTGTGATTCCAAATGGAGTGAAAGAGAGGAGAATTCCCAGGTAAAGTTCTGTACTGTTTGTTAACATTGGCTATAAGTATGCTATAGCTTTATTTTCTGTGGGCTTTTCTTTTTGGAAGAGTCATCTCTCTGAATAGGTATTATTAAGCTAGGAAAGTTAACTTCTACGCCCATCAAGATGAAAACAGACCTTTCCCTTTGCCATCCCTTTAAGAGCACATGTACAATGCTGTAAATATTTCAATACCTTGTAGTACATAAAGTCTAGTGCATGCATCCTTTGGGGGCCAAAATAAATGAAAAAAGGTACCATAAAGTTTTGTCTTTTATTTTGTGTCTCTGGATGTGCTATTGTAATTGAAATGTGGACAAACCTAATCTTCTTTTTTCTTGAAAAATTGCCCCTTTCCCTCATGCATGGAAGATCCAAGCAGACAGTACTGTCATGCAAGACATTAGAGAAGCCTTAAGAATTCAAATAAATAACATATAGACAAATCTGTATGGCCAATATAATAGGTCATAAAGTGTAATGTGTGTCCTCTGCAGTTGTAGCCTTCATTTCCCATGATAATGTTGCTATATTTCAACTGAATCTCCAGTAATTATACATTGCAAGATCAGCTTCCGAATTTAATCCATGTGTTTCTATTGTTCTTTTCCCATGTTGAGCTCCACTTTTTTCCTTATGCAAGTGTTTGTGGGGGTCTTTTATTCTTTAATCCAGTACGGAAATAGCTTTTATTCTAGGCATTATTTTTACATAAGAGCTTCAAGTTAATTTTGAAATATTAGTCCGTCTATTGTAAATACACACACAATTCTCTGCCCATTCATGTCCTCAATCAGCAATAGTTGTTGTCATGCTGCTTTCACTCAGTGAGTACCTTTACTAAAACAAACCTTTACCATGGCTAGCACAGAGTTTATAGATAGCCTTGAAAATTAAAGGGAGCAGAGGGTGTCTTGGCTACTAAATCACATGTATGCAGTTATGTATGTATTTAAAACCTTCAATCCACCTGGGTGAATCTTGAAAACCACTGGTTTTCAGAACCTGTATGATGCTCAATTATGCAACCTTAAGCACATGTAAATACGACTGACAGTTTGGGGTTTTTTTAATTGTCAAAGATGCAAAATGCCACCTCCAGAAAAGCAGGCTTGCAGCTTGAAAAGGGAGATCTAGAACTTATCACTACAGAATTATTATTAATTGAAATGGAGGAAAAGGAAAGTTTTCCAATGTTTGTATAGTTTTGGAAATAAAAATGTATAAAAAAGGAATATCTCTTGATCATCATTTGCTCCTAGTCCAATGTATTTGAAAACATTTTAATAAAGGAATTGCACACACCTGTGGACTTTTTCAATAAAACTGCTGCACTCAACTCCAGTTTTTCTGTGATGAGTTTGTTAAAAGCATGCTTTGAGAACTAGACTGCTTGACCAGTTGGATTCATCAGCTGCCTAAATATAAGTGATTATAATCCTTATGACCCTCTGCATTGTCTCATTTTGTAGTCAAATGGCTCACACATAGCTTTCAAGAATGGAGACTAACTCTTTTGAAGGTTATCTAATTCTTAAAAAAAAAATTTAAAACCTCACTGAATTAGAAGTACTCTAAAGAGAAATAACACTCCTTTATCTACTTAGAGAGTCTCCACTACCTGAATGAGTTTCAGCCACCTTTCACATGGCAAGGTTTCAACTGGTACCAGACCAATCTCTATTTTTTTCCCCCAGTAGTCAGTGATTTAAGAGCTTTCTTTTAGTTTCTTGCAATTAATAAGAGTGATTAATGTTATACATTTAAGGTTTTTTCTCTGCTCCCAAACAGGTTTTATACACGTCACTGTGAAACTCAGCCCAAACCAGCCCTTTAATGCCCTCAGTCCAAGTGCATTTTGGTTAACACACATAGAATTATTTTTTTTGTCATGATCTATGGAATTAATGTGACACTAAGCACTTTACCCTAGTTCAGCCATCAGGTTACCTGTGCCTAAGAAAACCTGTAGCACTGATGAATCAGATGCAATAACGAGGAACAAATGATCGGATCCCTCACTTGTGCAAGTTTGGCTTCTCCTCCCAGCAAGGGAGGAGTTAAGAATTGATATATGCACACCTCAATAATGCAAACCACACAAACTGGAAAAGTGTGCCACATCTGCCTTAAAGAGGTGAATGAACTTTTCTCGCCACATATCACAACACAAAGTAGCAGAAATAAGACCCTAATCAATCATTACCCAAAACCTCGCTCCTGCCACATGTACAGAGGGGGTTTGTCATTTCCTCCTGGGGAAAATGGAGGAGATTCAAAAGGATAGTTCATGGAGAAATTCCCAGTAAGAAATTGACACCAAAGTGCAATCTAGTGCTAACTAAGTGTTCCTTTAATAGAGATTATTTTGGCTATTCAGGATGGAAACAAACCTTTGTGTTGTAAAGCCAGACTGCCACCACAGTAAATGAAACAGTAGGCAAAACAATATTTGGGTGTGATAAGTGTTGTTATTCAGAACAAAACTGCCCAGAAACCTATCTATATAGACACATTCACATATACATATTATAGAAAACATTACACTAATACATACATTATGTATTCTAACTCTCCCAGTTGTACTCCAGGGAAGAAACTCACTCCTGATGCACCAGGCTTGCTGAGATGTTTTCAAGCTCATCACACTGCAAATAAATATTACTGCTCTGGGATGTGTCTGAGGGTGTTCAAATTGTCATTGAAAGTTTTATCAAGTATACTCTAGTGGCATAATTATTTACTTGCTATTTATATTTCAAAAGTATGTAATATCCTGACCGAGACAAGACATTGTTGTCCCAGGGATTATACCAAAACAGGACACCTTCAAAGCATTTATAAATCTTTATACATTTATAACATTTACAAACCCAGCTTGTAAATAAAAAAGCTGGTATTCTGGGAGATCATGTGACTCAACAATAGTTCTCCTATTTTTTTATGTTAGCCAGCCCCAAAAAATATATTTTGCAAAGCCAGTATGGAATAATTTTAGCCTCTATACAAAAACAAAAAAAAATGCTAAAGATACACACACAAAAAAAGGGGGAAAATAATCAAGGAGTCTTTTTTAAAATCCACTCTACCTCATTTTCCCACAGTTACATAAATCTATAACATGGCTGGACTGACCCAATAACAGTGAGTGTCAGTTTCAATGACACAGCTATTGCAGCAAGTATTGGAGGTCCAAAGAGTTAAACCTCCTTCCACCTGTGCCCCCAAAGCCCTTCAGTACTAAAACGTGTAGAAAAGAAAAAAATATACTTATAAAATAATTAGGCAAGTGAATAATGTCAGAAAAGGAACAAGAAAGCTCTGTTAACTGCACATATTTTAGTGGATAGCATTGTTTTATATGGAACCAAAAATATTTTGGAAAATATCATTTTGCATTATCTGCCTTACCACCAAATCTGGGTTTTGTAGGACCATGATAGAGATGAGCTGCAAAAAAGGATTGGAAGAAGATAAGCAAGGACTTCTCCAGTTTTGCTGAAGTGTTTCTCATGCTTCAGAGGAAAGGCAGGACAATGTGGAAAAAGAATTTGTGGGAGAATTTGGTGGTTAAGGAGAGAAACTGAGGCTTGGATGTGACACAGAGGCTGAAGTCAATGTTAAGCTCGTCTGCTCTATCCAGGCTGCAACTGACAACCGAATTAGACAAGCAAACAAAAGAATTTGTACATTAACGGTCTAAAGTGACAGCCCAGAACAACAAGGTAAGAATGCAAATTAGAGGCAAAGGGATCCACAGAAAATAATTTTCAAGGCTAAAATAATGAAGGTTGCAGTTCTCTGAACTTTTAATAGAGTACCTTTGGGATTCAGGCTTCATCTACATGCATGAAGGATCAGATTTTAGTGATGCCATGGCAGAAAGTTAATGCTGTTTGGAAACAAATAGCTACCAGATGAGGTCCTCATGAAAAATAAAGTCTGTTCATGGGCTTCTAGAGTTGAGTGACTAAAGCCTGTTATTTTAAACTAAGGCATCATCCAAGGTAGAAGTCAGTACAAAGAGTGAAGAAAAGAAGAAAAGTAAAATATAAAGAATCCATCTAAATGTAATCTAATTACAGCCCGGGAGACAAAATAACATTTTAAAAAGCAAGTGTTGTCTTTCAAACCAAATTTCAGTCACTTTGCTGAGAATTTAATTAAATCTTATGAAAAGCTTCACAGATAAATCGGTTTATTATACCCATGAGAGACCTGTTGCTCCATTTATAAAAATTAAAAGCCAGTGCACTTTCCCCTCCTTATTTAGAAGGATTCTGTAGATGAACAAGTTTAGACTTCCTACTTACACATTACTGTGGGGCTTTTTTTAAAGTCAAGATTTACAATGAAAAACATACCTGTTGAATATGTAAAAGAAAGCTCACGACCTTTAAAAGATCTTGAATAACAGACATGAACTAAAAGCTTGCTTACAAGTCAGCAAATACATTTGAATAATTCATTCCAGAATGTCAAATTACTTCACAAAAACATATTAAAAAAGGTTGTCTTTCTTGGGGGAAAAAAACCACCAAACCACAGTATGCTAGACTGGATAAAATGTTCTCATTTGGATTCACATAAAATTCATATTGACTATCAAAATGAGAAAAGGGAAAAAAAGAAATAAGAAAATATTAATATAGATTTAATCCAGCCAGTATGAAATACATTAGAAATATTTATCTTTCCACCAGAAACATGCTTTTTAATACTGGCATATTGAAACCTATATCTGATGAGATTTAATCAGCCATCACTCTCTTTAGAATTTTCAGGTATATGCAATAAGCCTATCTATAGATTCAGCTTTTTTTGCTGTGAGAAGCCTAATCTTAATTTACCCATAGGAAAAAAAAAGGAACAAAACCCAAAAACCCACAAAACCACCACCAACCTTCCCCAAAAAGGCTCCAAATGAAGACTTCTCATTTAATTCCTAAAATGAGACACAAGCACAGAGATATCCACACAGCTAATATATTTACAAGATGTCTATAAAAATAGCAAATCAGGCTATAAGCTGCTTGAAAGTCAGACAGACTTGCTAGAGACGATTTAGCATAGCTGGATACTTTGCTGTATTAAAGAACAAAAAAACCCTTGTGAATTTACCACACTATTACTAAGATAAAAAAATTTTTTAAAGTCTCCATGTTTGTATTGACAAAACAATGCATATCCATAAATTCTCAGAATTCATTTCAGTGTTTTCCTTAGGACTAGAAGGGAAAGATTAGACAGATAGTTTTAGCAATTCTACAATCTCACAAACCTATTCTGATTTCAAAAGCTTTTCTGCTTCTCATTCTTGTTCTACTTATATCACAACCCTTTAATCTGCTGCCACAGTGAGATTTCTTATAGAAGAGAGCACTTTCCTTGTGCTCTTTCCAATTGCTTTGCCCTCAGTTACATTCACCTGAATTTGACAGCCTCCTGCTGATTCGACACTTCTGGATCTTTCTTGCACAAATGCTTCTGTCCCAAAAATCACCACCCCACAGTTTCACCTAAACCAGTGATTCCATTTCAACCCTGAAAAATTATTGCAATTTGAAAACTATTACCTCTAAAGAAGCTATAAGTGAAATCATAAAGTTAATGGACTCGATACAGGAAACGAAAAAGAGGTAAGACAGACAAATTGCTAACTTCAAGCTCACCTCTATTTTACTTGCTTCCAGGAGAGCTGATGCCAGCTCTTGTTAAGGCCCATCCCTCTATGCTGGATTGCTCAGAGGGTGCCCACATGGGCATGATCTACAGATGCTGACAATATCCAGGTGTGGCATAAATCTCACCCTACACCCTCCCCATATAGGAGCTGTCCTGCTGGCCTCAAGCACCTGAGAATACTGCCTACAGACGCTGAAGCTCCTTGGGTATTTCCGGAAAGCAAAGACAATGGTCACGCCAAAACAGTTGTCATTAATTCTTTCAAACCTCAGGTAGCACTTCCTTACGTTTTAGGCTGGTTTGAGTAGCTTTGCCAGTTTCTTAGGAGCTTTCAGCAGTTCTGTGGGAAAATTATACACTGGCCAATCAACCCTGGATGGCCCTTGGGAGACTCTCAGCGTCAAAGAATCACAGGTAGAGACTATACATGAGAGAAGGTAGTTTACTATATGTTATGTTTGAATGAAGATAAAACACTTGTTCTTCAGCTCAAATATTTGGCATATAAAAGAAATAAATCTAAAAAATGAAAACACTCCACAAAATGAAACTGCAGCAAAACCCACTTAAGAAATGGTCATGTAGTTATAAAAGGGTTTTCCCCCTTTATTTCTACAGATTATTTTGCAAATATGCCACAGCAAAAAGAAAAAAAACCACAACTGAAATTTATGAAAACAAACTACAAATAATTTTAAGTACACCTCTAATTGTGATTTGTTAAAATAATTTGTTTACTTCTAAATTTACTGTAGAAACCTCCTAAATCAGGCTTTGTTACAAAGAGGAGTGAGGACCAGGGAGTGTGACTGTATTTGTTCTGCTCCCCTCCAGGTCCTACAGAGCATTTGCACAGACGGGTCCAAAACACCTCATGGGTGGTTGCCTGGAGAGAATGTCACATGGGAAGCACATCAGCTCAAGCTACTAATCTATAAAAAATCTGTACAACAGAAAGCAAAATTATGCAAAAAAACCCACCTTGCAAACTCTTAGTGGAGGGATTTGTTTCAAACTGCTCTGCATGATCTGCCATAACTGATCAGAGCTTCCTATATTTGAAGAGTCATCTCATTGCAGTACATTTGTCTGTGCTTTAATAAAATAACATTTTTAGGCACTGGAAACCTTTTCTGTCCTTTGGAGCACTCACTTTCAAGAAAAGGTAGGGCAGTTCCTCCTTCCAGCTGCTTTCGACCTCATACCCAGCACTTGCATGCAAAGAAACAAATCTGAGTCCCAAATACATCTGAAAGTGGGACTGAACAGAACTCAAAAAATTGCGATTTTTTAAACCAAAATCGTGGCTTCCTTCCAAAACCCTCTAAAGAACCTTCTCACCTGCCCATGGAGGAATTGGGTGTGCTACAGCCCGTGCAAGCTGGCAGGTCCCACACACTGCCTGACTGAGTTATTACTCGAGTGCTACTGGTGCTTCCTCTCTCATCTCTTCTGGCCCAGTGCTCTAAACCAGTGCACTAACACAAGTCCTGAGCAGCAGGAGAAAGCACAATGTGGAAAAGGTAATGTGATTTGAAAGGTTCAGCATCAATCATAAACAGGAAAATTCATTAGCTATTCAGTGTTTTTATTTTGCAATAGTTCATAATAAAGTGATGTTTCTACATATAATTTTTAAGAACCATAAGTTTTTGATCTTTTTGCTACATCACTTCTGACTGTTTATTTTAGCATTGGTATCAGCAACTGGGACCAAATATTGCCCAAGTGTAAATGATACATCTTTTCTGTAATTGCATAACTTAGAGCTATTGAGAAGTGAACGAAACTACAGGATGCCTGTCTGGTAAAGTAGTGAAGTGGTTGGCTCTGTTCAAAATCTCTGAAATTTGAAAGTAACCTGATCCACGTTTTTTTTTTCTCTGTTGGCAATTTTGTCCTTTACAGGGAATTCAAAGATAAAACAGGTAATTTAAGGATAAAATCCATCCCAAACCTGAAATAAGATTTGCTATGGTAATATTTCCTTGGGGACAAGCTGAATACAAGCTCATTGCATGAACATGCATTTTAGTCTCCAGAGGATGTTTTTACTACCTGTACGAAGGGGAAGAGCCAATAATGCTGAGTTAATGCAGACACACGGGTTTTGATTATGTAAACAGGCCTAAGTTCACATCCCATGTACATTTCAGATAATTGTAAAAATTCTTCTGGGGATTTTGCCAAATAAATGCTAAGTACTCTGTTATTGCTCCTTCTACCTTCCCTCCCACCCTCCCTGGCATCCAGGCACAGAAGAAATGAAATCTCGGTATTCTTGAATTCGTACATGGTGGAAAGGAAAAGTACAAGGGGAGAAGATGCTCCTTTTCAAAGATGCCCTTATTTTACCCTTTCATCAAAAAAAACCCCAAAAAAACCCCATAGAACTAAAAAGTGGTATTTGGGAGGAAGTTTTAAAAAATAAAATCTCTAAATTAACTTTGCAATAAACTTTTCTAGGTAAAGAAAGAGACAAGTATTGTCAGCTTATTTTCTGTTCTCTATTTGTCTTTTTAAGGATCTTAGAAAAATTAAGACTATAGTAATGTAGTAAGTTAATGTTGGTAGACTAAGACCATCATGATCATTCCTATAAGTACACCAGATCCCTAATCACTCTCATTACTAATACAATTAAATAATTCTATCCTGTCTGACTCACTTATCACAGCTCCAATAAACGGATTGACATTCTGATATTGCCTAGAAAATTTATTCAATGAACATTTTGAAACAGAAAAGGAAAGTGCCACTTCTTCAGATTTAGCAATAAAAATCTTACTAACTCGAAAAGTTCCGTTAATACATAGGTAGCAGGGAAAATATTAATCAGAATGCTAATCAATATTATTCATGCCACAATAGAACATAATGCAACAGTTTCTAAAGATATTCTGCAATTATTACCATTTATGAGGAACATGCTTTTCAAAGAGTTAAAATACAAAAGGAGTACTTTACATATTAAGAAAGAAATTAAAATAATTACATAGGAAATGGAAGTAAAAAGAAAGCAGTCAAAGAACTATATCCCTGAAAATCTAGTAAAATAATGGAAACCATAAATTAAAAACTCACTAGATACATTTTAAGAATTAACATTCTTGAAGTTTATGCTTCTCTTTTCCACTAATTTGGAATACATTATTATTTTAAAATCAGAACAATTGGAGAGTTATGTCACAACTAGCAATGAATACATTCCCACCCGAAAATAAAGTTACCATCTGTAATTAGCTCTGTACATCTGCATTTTTACTTAGTTTCTTCTTGTTCAGCATGAGATATCAATTTTCTTTCTAAAGCCTTGACACAATTTTTTAAAATTTAAATCTCGTGTCACCTATCCTTAGTATATTTAGACAATCAAAACCTAAAAGTTAGATCACAAAAAAACAGTAACTTGGCAAGTTGCCACTTAGTCATCTACGGGAACTTCAGAATTCATATCTTCACTTTTTCTCCAGATCTTATATGGAGAAAAAGCTAATGTTTCATTGGTGTATGTTGTAAAACTCAGGGGAAATGGCCTTTAAACTGACACAGGACAGAGCTGCTTCCTGTGACATGTCCATGCCCTAAGGAGCCTTCAATCCCACACACCCAACTTGTACGGTGGAGGAACCAAAGAGGGACCAAAGAAATCCCAGCTGGCATGTCCCACACAAACTCACAACTGCAGAACAGTGTTCTAACCTGTGTTAGCAGAAATGCCCCCCAAAACTGCAGAACCATCTCTTAGGTGTGACTTGTCACATTTTGTCAGGGATTTTGCTGACTACACCCAAGCTCACAGAGATGTAGAGGTGGCAACAGAGATCCACAGATTAGCATAAAAAAGATAAATGTAGGTGACAGTTACAAAGTTCTTCACAAGTAAATGAACATTTTTTCCGCAGATTGTTGGACAGGTACATACAGAATTTTTAAAAAATGATCTCTTCAGTGATACATCATCACTTTGTAACACTTTTTTATATAAAGCTAAATATTAAGGTGCATAAAGGGTCAATAATATTCATTACCATCTATCTCACTCATACCTTTAATATGTTTGCTCTACCACTAAACGTTTAAAGTAGCAGCTGGGTATGCCATCACATAGGTAATCTTCGGTTTAACCACACTACATATTTTACAGTAAATACTGAAAACAAGAAAGTTGGCCATTTTATGATATACATAAATATTACCCAAATATTCTTTGTGAAATATCATTCTACCTGGAGAGTAAGTGAAGCGTTGCTTTGCATTTTCAAGTTGTCTAGCAAACTGCCCAACCCCATTAAGGAGGGAAGCACTATGAATGTCACCTCCAGACAGAAGAAGACCCATCTGCCGCAAGGTATTTTTTGTTTGGGTGTTTTTGCAGGTTGGAGGATGACATATAAAGGTATACTGCATTATTCCTCCTGCTTTGGATCTAAAATGTCCCTTTACCTCAAGTTAACAAAGCCTGTAGCAACCTTTAGCAAACATTCAGGCTCTTTCAAATTCTTTATTAACCTTATGAAATTAATCATCTTAGTTCCTTACCAGCAGCAGGCAAATATGATCTCACATGTCAGAACAGGATATTCGTAGGCAGTGAAAATCCCAGGATTTAGTCTTTCTGTCCCCATACTGATTCCCTAATCACTGACTAATAATGTTGCCTAAAATTAAGATTTTCCAGTTTCAAGAAACCAGAATCCTCCTCTAGGTGATCACCTTACAATTTTACCTCATATTAACTCATGCAGTCAATCTTGGAAGAAATTCCGTTTGCTATCATAGAAACCAAGGATGTGGACTCTACACCCATCCCTTGAGTTTAATCCATTTAAGACTGGAATGCATATTTGGAGGCAATGAGGAATAGAAAATGTATTTCTGAAAGCCGTTTTTGAAGAAAAATACAAGGAGGAAATGAATGTAAATCCACTGGATGGTAGGAGGATGACTCAGTTTCTACATTGTCTGGGACAAAATGACAAAAGTCCCAGGGAAACAGAGACTGCAGCAATCCTGGACACCTGCACAGAACTTTCCACCTATAGTGTTCTACAATCTACACAATTTGCAAGCAAAACCAGGATAAATTGGCCCACATATTGCCAAGCAATTATTCCTACCAAGAACTTTTCTGATGATACTGCTATTGGGAGATGTGGTAAATGCAAGGGCCATTTGTTCAAGCCTCTTCTCACTTTTTCCATTCTTTCAGTTGATTCTTTTCCTCCTTGACCAATATTACAGACTCTGGAAAAAGTGAGAAAACACCTAGAGACACAATTCGCCTTTCTTGTAAATATTAAATTTGTAAGCAAAGGACATCAGATGGCTCTCAAGGAGCCATCTAAGGTTTCTTAATGCGTAATTAAAAACCAACTTCCTAGTTTCACTAGTTGGAAGAAAAAATGTTTTGCTTGCCAAACGATTACAAATTAATTTCTTTTGTTGGTGTAGAAATCTTCGCTTGACTGATACTGTAAGTCTAAAAGATGGAATATGATATGAGGGGTCACACAACTGCCCAGTGCACAAAACTTAGGTTAAAATAAAACAGGGCATGTTATTCTCATCTCAAAAAGGAACCTGATTTCATGATGAGATGAACAGCATAAAAGATGAGCTATAAACCCACAACAACTAAATGTGAACATCAAAATATATTGTCTTTATGTCAGACAACACAAGTAAAATGTAATAACTTCCAATAAGAGTGTTTTAAAATGTTGATATGCATTTCAAACTCTACTGAAGTTGCCCTTGAAATATCCGCTGCTGTCTGTGCAGCACCAAAACGATGAATATTCATTTTTGCTTGTAGTGCAGAGTTAGCAATACACTGAAATATAAACATACCCCCAACACTGAAATTTGCTGAATGTTTGTACTATGCAAATTTCATATTGCTAATAGATGCATTGCTTGGTACATTGAATTTCTCTGATATGTGTTCCTTCTCCAGCATCAGGTGGGTGTATGGAGACACACCGAATACACTATTAGTCTGACTTTCCACAGGGATTAGGCACATGCACAGCTGCACCCCTGAACTGGAGGCCTAAATTTCAGATTACAGCAAAGTTTGGAGTTCCACTGCAAAAGACAACAGTTTTGATACTATGACATCTAAATTTACAGAGGACTGCTATCCTTACAGAGAAAAGGAAAAAAAAAAATACAGGCAATGTGAAGTCTAAACTGACACCCATACAAAGTTTATATCAAACAATGTAAACTGAACTAGAATCCTTTGAGACCCAATCTATGCCTTAATCACAAATCTGTCCTTCCTATGCCATAAAATGGAAAATCTACCCACCTGCCTGTCAGCCAGTGACAGCATTATAAGAGGATTAAAGATGAAAGGTTTACAGAGTTTTTTAAACTGCAGATCTTAGAGATTCTTTGATTTCTCTCTCATGAAGATTTTATATTTGTTCTCACTTTGTATTTCAGTTTTCCTAATCTAAAATGAAAGTCATTGAGACTGAAATGTATGTTATGCTCTTTATGCACTGAAAACACAGCAAAGCAAGCTGTCAGTGAAAATACAACTGTGAACAACAACTTCTTAGAGCAAAGAGAAGGTGAAAAGGATTCTTGCATAAGAAATAGAAATAATTAAAAAGAGCAAAACCAGTGTGCAAGCAAGCAAGCAAATAAAGGAGCCTGTTATGCAAGCACAGAAGTTTTCGGTTTAATTAAAAATATGTGAAAAATCTCACTATCCCTCACAGCAGATCAGTAAATATTTTTGCAAATGCTCCTGAATAAATGAGTCGTTTTTAACAAATTCGGCAGCCCTTGTAATTTCCCCTGGTACTACCCGTACAGTAAAGAATGACACAGTGCAAGTCCTAAAATTATTCACAATTATATCAACTAGGCAAGCTCATTTCCCTTTTCTTAAAGTCATACAGAACTCTAACAAATTTTGCAGGAGGGGAGAAGAGGGGTTTTATTGCAGATAAAAGCGCGTTAGGACTTCAGCATCTGAATGTGCCAATCTGGAGAGGAAGTATCTTAATGACAATGTGATACACAGCCTTGCACCCCAACTGAGGCACTCATGAACTGTGAGCATCTTCCATATCTCTTAGACCCCAACAGAGGTCTGTCACAATGCATGGAAACCCAAGTGTCCTCACTCCCACCAGTGCCAAACCTGTTGGTAGTGCATTGCAGCCCTGCATGTACCCCAGGTCAGAACAGAACCATAACAGGGTTTCACCTACAGTGGAAAATACACCAGGTTATATCATATGTACACCAGCCAAAATCCCTGACCTGTTTTCTTCTCAAAATCACTTTGAAGCTTGTCTGTCACAGCAGAACACTGGCACATGTGTGCTGTGGCCACACAATATAAAAGGTGAGCTGTTGAAAGACAGCATTTTCTGTCTACAGTGAATTTAATTGATTGGTTCCCAAGCTGTGGGTCTTGTAGGTTGTTTCTCCACTTTAAAACAAAACTCCAGGGGTGATGAGAGGTGGAAAGACTGACTGTTTTGATTCTACTGCATCCCATGGCTATATTTTCTTAATAAACCATAGCTGTTGCCTGAGATTGCTTGGAATGCTCCTTCCCATTTCTTCCACAGGAATCTGGAAAACATGTTGCACTATGATGTCCACCGGCTTGGGGCGACAAACTCCTGTAACTGGGACAGAACCTTGTTAGCCATCACTGTCTCAAATATTGCTTCCTTTTTTAGGAATACAAAGGATCATTTTGCAAGTGACACTTTTAAAGACCCCAAGATCACACTGTGGTTTTGTTTTACATCTTTCTCTCTTGTTGTACTTCTGCATCTCCCTGAAGCCTTGACATCAGTTTCTAACAGCACAGACATACTTGACTTCAGTTTTCTCTTGAGCAAAATGTCAGCAAGTCACAACCATTGCTCCATTATATTGTATTTTGACAGCATTAAATGTAGAGTGGCCTGACTCCACATGCCTTTGTACCTCACTGTCCCTGGAAGCAGCATCCCGAACCATCATCCTGCACACAGGGCGCTCCCTAACAGTCCAACACATCCTAAGTTTACAATGGGGTAATTTGAATCAGACTAAAAGACCATATCTCAAAGTTCTTAGCATAGGCAGCAATCTGATCTATTAGTAGGAATACGTGAATTCACAAACCTTTTTTAACTTCATATTTTGCAGCATTAGTGGATTGTGCTTTGTCTGCTTCTCCTTTTTGATCCTCCAACTCTGCCATTAGAAGTCTAAACTTTTGAGTCTCTTGCAACTAACTGGCATCAGTTGCCACTGTAAATATAAATCAATAAAATAATTTTATACATTAATATTAGTTATTTTGCTAATTTTCAATATCCAGTATGAACAAGAAATGTTCTAGCAGCAAACACATTAAAACAACCATACTGCTTATTCTGGCATCAGGAAACGTTCTGCTCCCTGCTCCTATTTAACTTCTCTAAATTTCTTGATTAACTTAGAACTTTTCATGTATTGCACATCAGTGGCTTGCTTTGAACTCTTAAATAAGCCAATTTACTAAAATCATGACAGCTTTTTTTTCCTAGCTTCTATAATCTTGATGGAGCAACATCTAAAAATCAAAACTGAAAAAAAATTAAAACCTCTTTCCTTAAATAGACATAATAAAATAAATTCCATACTTATATGATGAACAGAACAGCCATATACAAACATTGTGGTGACAATTAATTGATTTACCCTTTTTCTCACTCAAAACTGTTTATATTTTATCAATTCATTACAAGTTATGCATTGCAGCCTATAGAGAACTCTCAAAATGTGTATTTTTTATTCAATGTATTTTTATTCAAATGTTTATTCAAGTGTTCAGTCCATGTACCCTGATCATCAAACTCAGATTAGATTCATTCTGTTCCTGATTGTTTAATTTGACCTTTGTAAACTATTTCTAGTTGTTAAAATCAGGTTTAGATTATGCAAATCTTAGTACTACATAAAAATTTGCATTTAAACAGCATTCACACAAAACAAATCACATTTCAAAAGAAAATTATGAAGAGGCAGCACATGAGGGGTAAGTATGGTAGATTTAGCTAGTATTCCAGTTGAAAGTCAAAATATTTAGAAATTAATTTACCCCTCTACATTTCAGCTGCATTCATGAAGCTCCAAGTTTCCTTTTTCTGGAAAGGGACATGCACACCACATAACCCCATTGTTTCCTGCTCTGAGGTCTGTGCCTCTTTCAGGACAGCAGCAACTGTGCCAGAGAAAAGGCAGGCAGTTGATACGTTCCATTTCTCTGTACCCTACAAACAAGTTAATACTTTTGTTAGAAACTTCTGAAATACTAAAAGTAATACAGCAATACAACACCTATTCACTTTGTTATCAATCCCCAAACTGTAATTCTTTCATAGTCCTCCTATCATAACAGCTATTTGGAAACTTAAGAGCAAGACGTGTAAAGCTGTGGGGACTCTAAACAGTTGTGAAACAAAAACCTCCTCATTTTTAACATTTAATTTTTAAAGAATGAGAACAACAAAAAAACCCCACTTTCCGAAAGCCTAGAGGTAATATTTTCCAATTTTTGTAATGAAGTAGTTTGACCAAATCCCAAAGATGAATTTTTCCTTATGATTATTCAGGCTGAAATTGTGTGAATTATATTGATAGCTAAATATAACATTTAGATAAGTATTGTCTGTGTCTATGGACTATTTAGAGTAGGTTCTTTTATGCAATGTGTAACTTTAGACCTCCAGTAAATGTGACAATTAAATGTTTTGTATACATATTTTCATCTGTTCTGAAGCACTGCAGCACTAATAAAAAACCCCAAATCTAAAAGTACATTTCAACATTCCTCTGAAGAAAAATTCATAATGCTTCATTTTAGAATTGTTGATGTTTTTCTATTTTCTTTTTATTTTTAGTTTCCTTAAGCCAGAAAAATAGGACACCTTTTTCTTTCTTTTGAAAAAATTATCTCAAATTTATTTATGAATTAATTTAGGTAAAGCATCTGATCTCATTCATTGGTTTTCTGTAATCCATTCTGCTCCTAGAGTCTCCTGATTATTAATTAATTGGGAAAAAATGAAATATCAGGGACTGATTTAGAGTGGAGAAGTTCAACACATGGATCTACTGAGAATTCATAATTCATAGCTTGATAGCAGCAGCATTGACTTACACTATGGTCATAAGGTTATTCTAGGATTACACCCATCGGTGGGGAAAAGTTTATCCTGGGGAAGTCTGTTTTCTGGCTCTCTCTGCAAATTGCTTGTTCCCACTGCAGAGACTTTTCAGGTGTTTATGAAACACCTGGTGGGCTGGGAATAGCCCATTTGGTCTTCTCTCTCCAAAACAGTGTCATATTATGAAAGTAAATACAATTGAACACAAATCTATTATTATTTTCTTCTCCATTTTCAAGCCAAAGATCATGTTTAAAAGGGTTTTAACCACGTACTCTCCCTGATTCATAGTACAGATAGTGTTTTGCTGGCACAAGACACCTCTGTAGTATTATCTCTGCCTGACCAAAATTGTCTCACACAGTGGGAATATTTAAAACTTGAAGGCTACTTTTCACTGGAAAATTGTAAAAAACAGGTCTAGCTGAGTTGCAGTCTGACTCCTGAATGTCTGAAAGGAAATGGAGGGAGATACTTGGTAAGTGCTGCTGCAGGCAGCAGCTTTATTTGAATTTGCAGTGAGACTAAATCAGCACCATCATTAGAAAAAGTAGGACGCAAAAGCATAAGACATTTAATTAATGTGTCACTCCAAATGACTGATCTTCCACACCAGGGTTCATGTAAGCTGGTCCTATAGAAATTGGCACTGCCACCAACTGCTCTGTGGAGGAACAGCAAACTTCACAGTTCTCACCTTTGGGGAGCACGAAGCTCAGATACTTGAAGAAAAGTGGTTTTCAGAAAGCTTTACACTCTGGCTGTAATCCAGGAAAACGGCCCTTAGTAATTAACTGCGTATGAATCCATCAGAGGGGGACTGAAAATCGCAAGTTCCTGGGCTGTCAGTGGCCTAGAAAAGGCAGGAGAGTATCGACAGCTCTGCTGGTCCTGCCTGGAGCTCACACTGCAAAACAGACCACCGCCAGAAAGACCAGTCACTGCAGCGTTCTTCGGAGGCAAAACTGAAATTCTTTTTGCAACTGAAAGACCAAGACAGCAATGTTCAAGCTACCTAATTTTTTCTTCTTTTTTTTTCATAGCTTCTGAGCACCACAGCTTCTATTGCCTTCAGATTTGAAATTCAGGTCACTAGAAGTGACTAAAACCAGTTTGGGGCCAAGTGCCCAGTACCAGTTAGGTATTAAATATTATTACTGAGGTAGGACAGATGAAAGGGACCTGCTGGAGAAATTATGACTAATAAGCACTGCCACATAAACCCAAAAAGTCTCTGGAAAGTTGCCTAAAATACTTTTATAATGTAATGGATATGGCTGAAAAACAATTGTATTAAAAGAACAGGGTATGATTTTGGGGGGAAAAGAAAAGAAGCAATGAAGATACTTAATGAAAAGAGTTTTTAAATGCCAGAAGACTGGGTTCAAATTGTGTTGCCTAAACTAAGTACAATGCCCTTAAACATCAGCACAAACAAACTAAACACTACCCACTGCTGACAAAAAAGGGCTTGTAGATCAAAATGAAAGCTGAAAAAAAATATACTGGACTAGCAAAGAGAGTTTTCCTCTTTGCTTCTCCACACTCAGAACAACTGCAAAAAACGTAGCAAGTCAATTTTCTAACATGTTTTTCAAATTCTCCAGAGCTAGTACAAGAAAATGAAACAGACTTAAAACCAGGTCACATGGAGTACGCAATTCCTAAAGCTTGACTTTGAGGAGGGAGGCATATTTAGATGTCTTCCTCATTGCACTTCTACAGTTGGAGTATTTTCAATTCAAGCATTGCTTCTTATTTCTTCTTTCATAGACAAAAACGCTGTGGCATTACTCAAAAAATTATACTAAATTCAACTCAACCAAACCTCTGATTATTTTACTAGAGCTACCTTCTCAAAATGTATCGTTTGCTGCTCTGAACCTCTTCCTACCTGTTTCCTTGCCCACTTATATCTGCTCTGTTTTTTAAGTCTCCTAAGAAAACAAATAAGAAAAAATACGCCACCCTTCCAAATCCAACCCTTCATCCTTTATTACTTTTCCTAACACATGAAAAGATTTTATTCTTTTGAAGGTGACAAACTATACAGCCCAATCTAATTCTCAAAAGGTATTTTTAAGAGAGTCATTCAAACCAGAAATAAATAAAGTGGCCACTGTGTAGGAGGAATGGTTGACAGAAAATACTTGAATGGTTGACTGAAACCTCTCTAAGTGAAGCATTCAGTAAAGTGGCACCAGAATTCTAGAAAGAGGTGTCCATTCTCAAACATTTTTTTGGACATTATCCTATAGACTTTCATTCCCTTTTTTGTTTGCTAGGTTCTTGTTCCTCTGTGTGCCCAGACCTATTTTTCAAGCCCCTTGTCAGGGATTTAGGTCCTTTGATGTGCCTGGCTTGTTTTCAGTCCAGACAACTCAGAAAGGCATTTTCCCAAGCTGTTACACTTCATTACCGTAAAAGAAAGCTTTCTGCCAGTGCACTCACACATCTCCCCACCTCATGTCAAGGTGACCGCAGCTGGTACAGGGTACGGACAGACAGAGCCAGCAGCCAACTGCAGAGCAGCTGTGTCTACACTGAAATGCACTTACTGGCAACAGACAGATCAGTAAGAAAGCCTAAGCACCTTTTTTCCCACTGTCTCATAAATATCACTATCCATTTCATAGAAAGAGGATTTTTGGGAATGCTATTTGTCTCTTTTCAAACCATCTACATCTTCATACAATATAGAATCTGTTCAACGGCAGGCATTTGAAAACTTTATTGTTTGAACAAATACATATTTCCATAACCCTTTTTGTAAAGTTATAATTTGATATTAGAGCACTTCTACTGACAGATACCAAGCCTCTGTTAAACTTGAATAGAAATATGCCTCTGTTCACAAACAGAAAAAGGATTTCACTGTTTAGATTAAGCATTAAGCAGAGCAAAGTAGAAAATGTTCCGATGTCTTTCCTCCCATTTGGGCTGACCAAAACAAAGACAACAATGAACAAATCAATGTTAGAGTCATAACAAAATTTTAAAAAGTTAGGGAAGAAAGTATTCCTTTATGTTAAATAATCTATTCTCTTGCCTCAAAGCAGGTTCAGATATGCCTAGCTACATATTCCCATGAATTTTTTAATCTAATTTTTCCTAAAGATTGGCAGTGATGCAGAATCTGAATCCATTGATGCAGAGCTGTTTTGAACGACATACTCAGTTACTTTTTCCTCTTTTTATTCTCAGGCTGACTGTGGTTCTCTTCATCAATTGAAATGTTCAATCCTATCCCTTAGCAGACAATTCTGAATCCATGAATATCATTTGGAGTAGTTATCACAAGTGCTTCATGTTCAAAATTTGTATGAGGTGTTAATAAACTAAGTAATGCAATGTAATTTTTTTTAAAGTTCTGATTAGGTGATTCATATAAATAACCAATACTGCTTCAAGTGAGAGCATTCTCTTTGCTGCAAATTACATTTCAATTGCAAATGCATTTCTATGGACTTTTGGCTTAGCCTTTTAATCTAGCAAGAATACAGTATGTTTCTTACCTTGAATACTAGAGAAAAGTTAACAGAAACAAAGAAAAAGCATGTAAAAATTTAAAATACGAGAAAGTTTTTCTGGGTTTGTTTCTCTTTCAAGGTAAGTTTTCAGTTGTTCTTATTCAAGAACACAACATAGTTAAAATCTAGTAGGTTTTTTTTCTTAATATTTATTTAGCTTACTGACTACGGTGGCTTACTCAGTTCTTCCTTCCCACTCCTGCTCTGCTACCTTCAGGTCAATGACAAAAACAAGTTTTCCAGTCATTCTTCATCTCCAAATACTGCACTACAATGGAGGTTCCCAACCTGGGTATTGGAAGAATTTGAGGAAATTACTTCACGAGGGCCTATATAAAAATATCTGTCTTTTCCATTAAACAGCCTAATGAAATGAAATAAAACAAACTTAAGCATTTATAATACACACCATTGTCACTGGAATAAACCCAAGTAGGAAAAAAATAGGGAGAAAATTATGAAAAAATAGGAGCTTCCGGGAAAGTTGCTAACTTTTCTGCTAGTGTAACTATTCCAGTTAAGAACGTACTTTTATTCTTTCCTAATTGAGATAATAACAGCAGTATAATCCCTAAATCCAGATAGAGCTGCATTATTATAACATGTAATATAATTTATTCCCCTTCTTCCTGTTATTCATAGCTGCTGGGTTTTATTCTTTTGATGTAGTGAAAAAGCTTCCCACCAAAACAACTGACTAGTGTGCGTTTTCTTGCCTCTGGATGCTCACAGATCTGATTTCTACCTTAGCTTGCAGAGGCAGCATGGTGTTACTCCTAAATAATAACATTTCTTATTTCTCCTATCCGTATAAGTTAGTAAGAGATTCCAACCCCTCTTAGTACCCTCTTTAGGATGCAGTGTGAGGTTTTGGTTTCTTGTTTGTTTGTTTTCTCAGAAACCTACTTCCACCTGAGCTCCAGCTGTACAGCTGCCCCACAGACCCCTACTGCACATCGCTGTGTCCTATTTATTCTCTTCACTTGACTGCTTTCCTTACGCTCTGTAGTTTATGACTCAGCTCAGGTTTTGAAAATGAGGAAGAAATGAGTCTCTATGCATGCTTGGGAATAATCTTCAGTGCTGTGATATAAAAATTCCAGGCTTTGCCACTGTTACTGATACCCATTATGAAAATAATACAGGCAACCTCTTCACTCACCAAATATTTATTCTAATGTGAAGTTGCTAAGTTTCTAATTCCCTTCGTACACAGGAGGGTCCTGGTAGAGTAGCACTAGCATAAACCTTACAAGATCATAAAATTATAGAAAAATATTTTATAACAACATTAAAGTATCTGGCATGTATAGATATTATTATCTTCATAAAATGCATGCTCTCTGGAACTGTTTTACAGTCAAATAGATTCGTGCTGGTATTAAGGACTTACAGGAAAAACTGCCCTAAATAATGTCTGCAGGATCCAAAACACAATAAACCTTTAATTACAAGATATGGAATGCAAAAACTTAAGATATAAAAATATTTTTCTGTAACTTTTTCTGACATTTTGATCAGATCAAACCATAACACTCTGATGTTTTCATGTACTGTCCCCTATTTAATAAAAATTAGGATAGAAAACTTATAAGGGATTAGTGCTTCTTGTATATAAGCAGATTTTGTCCAAATCTACTTAATATTATGCATTCACTTCACATCAAGACTCCTGTGATATTCTTTGTATGTGTGTTTACTTCTGAGCTGCCTTGCAATGATCTAGCCCATGTAACTCAATAAGCACTAGTCCATTGCTCAAAATCCTGTATTTTTTTCTGTCACATTTGGGAAAATAATATTAGAAAAGTATTTATTTCATTTTATTTTTATTATTATTATAGTCTATGAAACTTTATCCTTCCTCAGTACCATCACCTCTAGTTCACTATTTCTATCTGTGTTTCTTCCTCTCTGCTTTACTGAAGAGTGGAAAAACTGTTTGCTGAATACTGGGGAAAAGTACAGTTCTTTCAAAATATAAATGTATAATTATTCCTGCTTTAACAGCTAGTAGAGGTTGAACTCTACTTGTACAAATATTCTTCTACTTTTTTCCTTTTTTTCTCTAATTCATTACTGAGCTGCAGCTTTTTTTACATGACATATCAAGGTTCCTGATCCATAACCAGAACAGCAACTCAGACTGTAACTGTGAATAGCAGCAGATTTCTCGTATGGCTAACTAGGAACAGACAAACAACTGTTCTGTCACACAAAGAAATATTGTGCTTAGCAAACAGATCAGTAAAATTCAAATGACAATTTTCTTGCAGTTTAGAGATCACAAGCCTTAAATATTGCATTTTTTTGAACCTATGTGGTACCAATCTCTCATAAAATAAGAAAATAAGCAAGAAAAATTGTGTGACTAAAGAGATATCGACCCTATATTGGGTAGGATCCAATGTTTCTTTTCATTGAAAACACTACTAAAGTGTTAGCATTTTTAAAACTTGCATGCGGCTCCAACCACTCCAATTTTCATTATTCTCTATAAATTTCCACACAGTTTGCACTTAAGCCAGATAAAGAAGTGTGCAGTCTGTTTTCTTGTGAATAAAAATGTAAGTCTAAACACTAAAATCCCCTCAACCTTTGAGATAACAGACAACCTCCCTCTGAGAGACACTTTTTACAAATAAATATTGTTTAACTTCTTAGTCCTTGAAGCTGTCTTCGACTATTTTAGGAGTGTAGTCAGAAAATGAGCCAGATATGAGCTGAGTCTCATGAGGCAACAGCAGCCCTGCTGGTTCCACGTGATGACTTGGTTCTTACTTTACACTAGTAGTGTAAGGGTGTTTCTGAACTGCTGTGCAATAGCATCCTTTGTGAAGATGTATAATTTGTTTAGTTTTATGCTGCTTATTCAACATGATTTATTTAATGAAATATCTGATCTGTATAACCAGCTGAATATCTGGAGTCTTGGAGTCTTTTTCTAAGTGAAAGGAACCTATTTCCAGTGTTTAGAAAAGCAGTATCAAGTACAAGTACAGAAGTCCTTGCTTGTTTTTCTTTAGATGATGCAGAAGAGGAAACAGCTCTGTTGCCATCCCAGTGCCATAACTGAGGCACTGTTAGACACTGAGCAATTACTAGATCTAGCAGAATAACACACGATGTGGTATTGTAGTATCTCCCTTACTTGTCCTGTTTGTAAAAAATATTGGAGAAATTACAGGAGGACCACCACTTTTTCTGTATGACTTGATGTTAAGCTTCATTATTTTTCACAGTCATAAAAAATTTTCTGCCTTTAAATTCATCCTCTTCTATGTTCCAAATGGAAAAAGAAGGTCACTGTGTTCTATGCTTACCAGACTGCTAGGTTACACCTGAGAAGTTTGGATTCTGTTTTCAGGTGTCTAATTTAAGTACAGTGGGACTCCCTGGAAGTCCAAGCAGATTTGGCTGCCAAAAGCTGCAGCATGACGTGCCTGTTGCCAGACTGAATGTCATCGCAGCTCCTCTGGTCACTGCCAGCAGAAGGACACAGAAAAGCTCTCAGGATTCCAAGGATAACCTGCAGTGCAGCTCCCTGCATAATTGTTACAGTTTAACCCCGGCCAGCAACCAAGGACCACACAGACACCCATTCACCCTCTTGCAGTGGGAGAGGGGTGACAACTGCAAGTGTAAAAGTGAAAAACTCAGTAGGTGAAGAGGAGAAAAGGCCCTGATGCTGTGCAAGCACTGCTCAGCAGTATCTAAAACATCTCTGTGCTAGCAACACTGTTTTCAGCACAAACCCAAAACACAGTTAAAACTCCATCCCAGCCAAAGCCAGTACAATAATCCACACTCTTTCTGATCCATAAGGGGCAGTGGTGCTAGAAAAACAGTTTCAGCAGACAAAGTAATTCACCAAAAGAAGCAAAGCAGAGTATCCTACACTTCCTTAGCTGCTTTCCGAGGGTGCATAACAAAGCCACTGTGAAGATAAGCAGATAATATCTGGACATGCCAGATTAATTTTATGGGGTTGGAAAATATCTCATGATTTAACAATATGCAAATTAGTTGTCATTCTCAGATACCGGTGATGCCCTGAGTTAGAATATCTGGGTGCTTCTTGCTTATAGAAACAGCCACTTGAAGGTCCTTTTAGAAGCATATGCAAATTCACACTTAGATCAATCAGTCAGATAAGTTATTGGTTTTCTTCAACTAAACTGCTTAGGGCAACTGAACTAAAGGCTGTGGTTGCCTGGGAGAAACCTGGTTGCCAACAAGGCTATCAATTGCAAACACGTTATAAAACACTCTCAAAAAAATCAATGCATGTTTTACCCTCTTGTCTTCCTGCTGTCTGTAAAAAGAGTAACTTCTTAATCTGTACTGAGGTTGACGAGGAAGGAAATTCTGGAATCTTCAATACTGATCTTATAAAGGCTTTACACCTCTATTAACAACACTAAAATAACTTAAGAGGTAATGTGCACTAACATTTGTGAGAATATCCATACACTACCATTTTAATCCATGTGGAAGTCAGAGCAATCTAGATAAGCACAATAAACTTCAAATGAGAGAGAAACTATTACAACATTTGCTGGCCTCCACAGTCATAAATCCTGCTTGGTCAGGACCATGCCTATTTTGCAATATATCTGTCACACGAAAACTCCACTGTGCAGTTAGAGACCATTTATGTCCCAGACCACTACTTCTGTAAAGAATTTTTAGAATTTTATTCTAGACAAATGTAAGATAATAATATTTTTAAAATAAAATGCAGTTCTTCCTCTTTGTAAGAGTAAGGATCTGTCTACACATGTATATAGTTCACTCCCTAACAGAAATGCTCTCACTGCCAGTTCACCCACACCTTTTCTTACTCAGCTGCCTTAGAGAGTGGTGTAGTTTATTTTGGACATCACAAGTTTTAAGGCTTTATTTTTCTTTTACTCTTCTATGAAGAAACAAAACCTTCACTCTCTTCTCTAGCACCTTACATGAACATGACTTAAAAGACAATGCTTATGTCATTTCTCATTTAGCTTATTCATCCCTCATTCTTTATCCCGTGATGGTACAGATGGAATGGAGTTGGTCTAAATCTATGTCTCGTGCAGTGTCCATAGAAATCACAAATTGGAAAGTAACCTTATCGTAAGTCTCACTTGTAAGACTTATCTGTGTCTTAATAAGCAGGTTAAATTCAAACACTTCACAATCAAATTAAAATCAAAAACCATTCACACCTGAGAAATAAAACTGAATCATCTAATTTGAAATGTGTAAATATTCCTGGGCATACCTTATACTAGCACGCAAGAAAACTACTTAAAAACTTATTTTAACTTACTTTCTTTAAAAGACTTTTGCTAAATCTGGGGGCCAGCGCTCCAGTCAGCACATTTTGATTTGATTGCAGGGCCAAGTTCTCATTTTCTCAGTAACGGAACTGAACTTTGTCACTATAAAAATCTCAGTCTGGAGCTTACAGTTTGTCTGCTTGATGGAATATTCCTTGCAGTAAGTCTGTGTCCAAGATGATTATTAAGAGGAAATGTTTAATAAAAATGTTGAAGGCTTCCTGCCCACGGTATTTCATCTTGAATTCAAAAAAATCTCCTTGTTTAGAACTGATAGATGCTTTAGAATATTTTGGTTTATACCTTTTGTACCTCATCTACCCATATATATCTGTGAAGCATGTACAGACAAGCTGTGGGACACTTACGAGTTATTTCATGACGTGCACAGGAGAAAGCAGAGAAGTGTCACTCACAGATTATGCTGTCCATACCAGGACAGCACAGTTCCTGCTGGTACATTTTCTCATCAATACAAAGTTTACATTTTCAAAAGTACGACCAACATTGCATGTCAGCATTTGACTATTTAGGTGAATCAGTAGTCATTCCAACTTGTGTTCCTACTTATTTGCAAGCAGAATACACCCTACTCTCTGTCAAGAACTTCCAGATAAAAAAAATCTGTCTACCAACAAATGACAGAAAGCACATAAATAAAAAAAATACAGTCAATCTTTTAATTTGGAATACAATTTCACACAGATGTCATGTTGGCATCCATATACTATTTATTAATTTATAAGGTCAAATTAATTCAGTTTTGGGCTGCCCTTTATGTCAAATGTCTTACTTCACTACATGTGACAAGCAACAACAAAGGTTACAGAGCAGGAAACAAAATTTGACAGGACAAGGTATAGTCTTTCTCAAATCAAACAACTACAAGTTTTTTGTAACACTGCAAATGTAAATTGGCAAGTGAATCATAGTACACAGTATTCCTTTAAAAAAAGAAAAAAGAAAAGCATAAAACATTATAAAGAGAACATTGCCAACTGTGGGCCTGGAGAGGCTTTCTAAAAAGCCTTTTACAGTGGTGAAATAAATATGCTAGTTCATCAGTTATGCTCTGCTATTCATCATCATGCAAGTCTGATCTTAGCATGCTTCTGGCTTTGTATCACACGTAAGATTGATCACTCAACCCCTGCATCCAGCAATGCCAATGCCAGCTTAGTCAGACCCCACATACAATGGACACTTGGATTCCAACAGAAAATTTCTCCAAGCATTAAGAATGCACAGTGTTTTTCATGCCCACCTGAACTGTGTTTTTTGGAGGGTTTTCTATAAATTTTATCATGAAAAAAAAAAACAAAAATAACAAAAAATTCCATAGGCAACAATTTTTAGCAATCGAGACAGGAATAAAAGGTAATTAAGACAAATTGTACAAAAAGGTCAAAAACACGTCCTAGGAATTACCTGAAAGGAAAGCTAATTCTGTGGATATACTGGAAAACCATGAAAAGCAGTCTATATTGTAAGAAGGAATTTTGGGCACCTAATTTCTTTTCATTCCCTTATTCAAATATTCAGTATTGGCAGGCAGATATGAATATAGCTGGCTCAGGTGCACCTGAAGCTCTGCACATTGGGAGCCAGTGAATGCCCATTTTTCAGTCATTGCATCATAAAACAGCTGAAATATTTGCAAATATCTCAGGCATTAAAAGCAAATAAAGATTGTAACTTGTGGACATCTTCAAAAGAGAAAATCCAGTTCGTCTTCAGAAATAAAATAATAATTTTTTTAAATCCCTATTCATAAATGCACTCTCCTGCATAAGCTAACAAAGTTTTCAATGCATTAATTGGCTCTTTGAAGACCCTCCAGTTATAAAACACACAGCTGTAAAGTTAAGCCACCAGTCCTCCACCTGAAAATCTGAATTTCTTTGGGAGCAAGCACAGACAAAGGAGTCCAAAGGTCTAGTTGCAAATTTGTTCAGTAGAGGGGGATTGTCACAGAATATCAGAGTGCTTCCTTGGAAAACAAACTGCAGGCTCCTGCACAGAGGACTATGTATTCAGAAAGCCTGAAGTCAATTTTCTCGAAGTTGTGTAACAAACTGTACAAAAAGGTCATAAACTGCAAACATAGGGAGATTAATAATATCCTGAATTAAATACTTATTTGAAAAGGTCAAGGTTAGAGTGAAAGAAGAGGAACAAATATGTAATGAAGTTTTGCCTCATAGGAAAGAAATGATGGCTTTGAAATAGGAGCTATCCTTCCTCTCTTCTCCATTCTTAGCATTCTTCAGAATCAACCAAGACATCAAAAGTATGCATTTTTCAACGAGACAGTGAGAAATGAAGTCAATACTGATTCAAGGCTGATACAGTATATCTCAAGAGTACAAACTGAGCTGCCTGTGATTTAACTTTGCAATCCACCCTACACTATTTCTAAAGTGAAAAATGCAGATCATGGGTATTTGTTAAAAGAATATGCTGAAATACTCTAGGAATGAAAGAATTCTGGACAATTATTAAAGTCCTTTTTCATGAGTTCAAAGACAAGAATATACCATTAACTACTTCATAATATCTTATTGTACAATGTGCACTGAGTAATAGGCCAGAAGGTATTTAAATTTGCCTATTTAAAGGCATTTTCATGGGGCTAAATTTTTTTTTTATGGAAGACTAAGATGTTTTTAAATATATATTGATCGAAATACTATTACTTAAGACAGTGAATCACAAAGTACAATGAATCCCCAACCAGCGGGTGCTGATATGTGATCTCAGATTGCCACTTAAACACTCATCAGAAGATGACCACTTTCAGGACCTGATTTTTTTTTCAATGAAAACCACCTATTTATAGACACTGAGCTATATTCACCCGTTAAGGAGGCAGCAACCAGCCAGAGGTAAACACAACAGCAGTAATAGCAGTGGAAACAACAAATACTGGAAGAAGTGTCAGTCATGGTTAGAGCAAAGTAAAGGTTGTTACAATCCTCCAAAACAGCGCTCAATTGAGTGTGTGGCTCCCTTCTCAAAGGCATCACAGGCGTCCAAGCTTCAGTCGAACACCTTTCCTGACAGAGTCATTCCATCGAGCCAAGAATCTGGCCTCATGCTTTTGAATTTGAACAGTTTAATAAAACTACCAGGATCTGCACAGTCCTTACCCTATGCATGATCTCACTTTTGTGTGCATTGTTTTAGTTCCTGTCTCTGAGGCATTACAAACATGATGTTTTGCCTTCAGGATGCAAAAAAGTTTCTACCTATAGCTGACTCTACAAAGCAGTGTTCCAGTGTTCACTCTGAGCCTTTCCTAATTTCCATTCCACAGCTCTTTTCCTCAGCACTTGGCTATAGACTGAGGACATAGCATATCAATTGCTGGGCTCAAAACCTATTGAAGACCACACCAATACAGCTTGCATTAGGGGTTTGTTTAACTGTCAGGATAAAAAAAGTAAGTGTTGTTTCTGGTGGCCTAAAATTAAATCTGAATAACTGGCAAGTATCTTTCTGGAAAAAGACAAAGTGTGTAACACATTTTGTACATTCACAACGGCCTTTGAACAATTATCTTTCTCTCTAGATACTGTACCTGGTTTTGAGCTGGCACGAGATGAGAGCTAAAAGTTCAGCCTTCTCATACGTGTATAGCTTCAGAAAGGAGCCATTAACACGTTCTTTAAAAGCACATTCATTGTATTGTTAAAAAAAAAAGAGGCATTTTGGCTGGAAAAGAATTTTAAGCTCAAATAAAGTAAACCCCTTTTATGACAAAACCCAGGAAATTAATATGGGAAATATCAGTGAAACCAACAGCTGTAACAGGGAAAATTTTATTTTGTAAGGAAGTTCAAATGGGCATGTACACTGACAGTTACTTTTTTCTATACTACATTTAACAGTTATTTTCTTGCAGAGTTCAAAAGAATAATTATGCCACTTAGAGGAAATGGTAAATCCTCAAATTTGACAGATTCTTGTCAGACCAAATCATACATTGAAATTTTTATATATTGCATTATTAAAGATTTCCTGCATTATTCTCTTCTATCTTGCCTCCTGCAAGCCTGAAATAATCTTTCAAGTACACTCCTGCTCCAAGAAGTCTACCTGCAGTTCTTCCCAGGGCTCTGCCAGCTGAGGGCTTTTGATCACAGCCTGCTCAGAGACAGCTGAAGAAACAGGACCTAGATTGTGAACGGTTACAGATCAAGAGCTTTCAGCAGTACACTGCTCCTTGTTCCTCCTGCAGCTGCGAGGAGAATCCCATTTGATGCCGTGTGGGCAGCTGCTGGCAGCAGCCAAGCCTCCAGCTCTGGGAGGAAGCTCCGGGTCTGGCGCTGTCCTGCAGCACCAGGACGTGGGCAGCAGCTGGACACTGGTTGGGCAGGTGGCACTGCGGGGAGTCAAGTTCATTCCCCACGGAAAACCATCCTCCCCCCTCTGGCAGACTGCCACTCTCAACAGCCACTGCCCTTGTCCAACCTTAAATCCTACACTGGAGCTAAGCTAAAGGGGCACAGTTTGAGAGGCCAGAATTCAGTTTGCAAATGACCGTGAGTTCTACCTGCATGATTAAAGCTGAAAGGGCCACTTGATTACATTTTGTGTGCTCACTGGAATATTTAAAAGCTGTCATTCCCAATAAATGAGACAACACAAAGTGACTCTCTAGCTTCATAATAGTATGATTTAATTTATTGTTTTGTATATTTTTGTTAGAAGTAGGCCACCAGTCTATGACTATGAGACCTACATTTTTCCTCAATTCATTGCAGCTTTTGAAAGAAAGATTTTCTGCGAGAGGAGTTAAATGGACTGGATTTTTTCCCCCAATTATGTATAGTAAATTCCTGCTGTTCTAACATTAAATAGAATTCTGTATTAATGAAATCTGTCTGTAGGTGGCCAATTGCATTTGGTATCACATTCAAAAATTCACAAGCAAACATGTCTCTCCTCTAGCCTCTCACCATCTTTTTCTCCTCTAATCAACATATAAGTGATAGTAGCTTTATAATGCAACAGTCTAGGCCATGGACTGTTTCTCAGGCTGTTGAAGTTACTGCAGCTTTTTCCTTATGCCAAACATTAAACACAGACCTATCTTTTCCCCCCCTTCAGTCCCCAAGAAGAGTAGAAATCTCATATTCTGATAACTCTTCTGGAAGACTGAATGCAGGATTTTGGAAGGTTCTTCAACTCTAAGCAGTAACACTGAACCAGAACAGCTGAAGAGCTTGCAGTATAGCTGTCTCTTGGCAGTAATCATTTATTCCAGCTGAATGCTAACAGCAATCACTTACTCTAACTGAATGCTAACAATCCTTTCTTGAGTCACAGCGTTGTTATCCTGCTACCTATTGCCTGCAGCAAAGTCAATAGATTGTTTCTAAAAATAATAACAATAGCGATAAACCCTTCTTTTTTAAAAAAATTACATGCTGCAAGCTAGTTTAAAGTTGGACATCTCGAGATGTCAGGGAATTGAGTATGTGAAGGGCCGTGTACTCCCACTCACATGGTTCTTAGCCTGACCCAATAACCCTGAGTGCAGTTCAGTGGCCTCTGTCCCTGGCAAACCCAGGGCTTTACTGCACCACTACTTGATGGGTGAAGTTGGCCTCCGACCTGATCGTGCCAGTGCCTTTTGCTACCTCCTCTGGCTTTTTAGGAAGACCTACTCTCCATGAGAAGACTGCTCTAAGCTGCATCGAGCTCTGGTGATGTGTTGGTTGAAACTGAGATCCCTGGAAGTTTTCATGGACAGGGCTTGGAGCAACCTGATCCAGTGGAAGGCGTCCCAGCCCACGGCAGGGATTTGGAACTAGGTGATCCTAAAGGTGCCTTGCAACCCACACCATTCTGATCTCAAAGCCTCAGTATATGCCAACTATACCAACCCATGAAATTTGATTTTTTTCAAATTTCTTTTACCTTTTTTCTTTTTTTTCTTCCCCAAAAAATCTTTAGATAAAAATTTTATGTTAATTTCTTTTAAGCAATAAGTTGATCAGGATAAACACAGGAAATTCCCATGACTAACCATCTCAGAAGATATCATCAGTTTAAATGATGTACTTCATTACCCATTTTTAGTCCAAGGTACTTCTGAAAATTCATGAAATGAATATATTAACGAAATATCTACTAGTCACCATCACTACCCAGTAAAATACAAGTTAGAGCTGCAACTGTAAAAACAGTCAAACAAACCAATGAAGAAGCAAAGAAATACTTTCACATGAGTAAGGAAGAAGAATTTTATATAAATGGTGAAGCAGCAGTTTACCCCACTTCCAGGTTGAGTCATGGGTGCTGTAGTGCAGGTATAATACATATAACAAGATCCCCCATATATTCTGGTGCATTATCAGTGAGCCTTAACTGACTGACTAATTCATGAGGTGCAAAACGAGTTTTCTGTCAGAAAACAATTCACTGGGTTCTGCTCTGCCTCTGCCCAAAGCTCAAGCAAAATGTAGTTGTATTTGCCATACCAATTAATCTATTTCTGCTATTGCCAGCTAAAAACCTCATTCACATTCTGGAACACCTGCAAGAGAAATACATTTGTTCTTATGCCTTTCAAAAATACAGTATGTTCTACACAGGGTGGTGCATAGCTCATTGCTCTGTTGCCCATCCATGAACATTGATATCTGTCAGCATTCCAGGCAGCCAGCCATGCCTGGTTCAGGGCTGTTTAGAAAAGATTTGGAAAAACATTAAGCAAATAAATGCAGCACTTCATAGAACCTTAATGATTGTCATAATCAATAGAAAACGTTAGCACGCAGACCAAAACAATGGGTTTAAAATGCCCAGAGAGAGAGATTCAACACCAGTTTCTTTTGCAAATGAAATATGCTTTGAAGATATATCTTGAAATGGTTGATAAAGCAAGAGGTTTGACAGAGGGCCAAGTTAAGGCAGCAGTTTTTCAAGTTGTGTCTGACTGTGAGCCAGGTAGGGAATAGCCTGCTTCATGGATGAATGCTCACTTGCAGGGGTTTTCCCTATAAATTTGAGTTAATGGTCAATAACAGGAATAAGCTTTTCATCATCATGGATAAAGGTAAACAGAAGCGTATATTCTGATTCTATAAGAAATCATTTCATTTTCCCTTCCTTCTTGCTGGTTAAAGTTAAAGAATTTTTTAAGCTTGTTTAGCAAAATCAGTTTAAAATCGGTTTCCTGAGAGGGAAAATAAAGAGGATCAGTAAGAAAAAAAGAACTGTATCCGGTTACTGCAAACACCACCAGTGTTACTATTAGCAAGCATAATTTTAATTGTAACTGGGGGAAAAACACCCAAACCCCAAAAGCTATACAGCTGTCTCTTTTATTTCATGACAAGTTTCTCACTGTTCCTCATTCCCCAACGGTTAATAGACATATTTTGTCATAAATCACAAGATTTACAAGAAAATTCAGAGCCCTTCACCTGTTACAGCATTTGTATCAGAAAGAGAGGTTGGAATTTCTGTGGTGAGGTTTTGACATGGAGAGCTTGTTCACCATCTACTACATTCAGGCTGCAGAAAGGATTTCTACACAACTTGCTTTTAAAGCAACCAAAAGGAAAGCACCTTTGTTATTAAAGTCAAGTATCACATTTAATTCTTCTGTTTTATTTTCCTCAAGCAGAAGTCGTGCAAAGCTGAAAAACAGGTAACTGGGAAAAAACTAAATTTTAGAGTTTAAACTTTAGTCAAAACACAGGGAGAAAGCCACTAGAAGCACTAGAAGCTCTCAAGAGCAAGTGCTGGTTTTCCTCTATGTCTAAGAGGTTTATCATCAGGAATTCCATGGCATAGGGCTGTGTAATACTTTTATGAAATCAGGCACCCTCTTCTATGCTCTTTATTGTAAACTGTTAAAAACCATGAGTCATTTCCTCATCAATATTCATTTGTCAAGCACAGATTTGCTTCATTATACCTGGTAACTAAGGATCTAAATAGTAAATGGGTGCCAAAAAGAGATGGTGGGCTGATAAACTAGGTCCTGTCCTCTTCATTTGCATATCACCAGGCTGACAGGCCACATTTCATATACACTTCTTTTTTTAGGGCCTTATCTTTATTTATCACAAGATTAATTCAGCATGCACTCAAATTAATAAGCATAATTTTTTCAAGGTCAGTAGGTTTCAGACTGCAGCCTTAATACTCAACTTCTTGTCATTGTTTTCCCTATTAAAATCAGAGCCTAAATAGAAGCTCAGTATATCAGACACTTGAGTCACAACCAATTTCATTCCCCTCTGGGGTGGATCCTCCACTTTTTCCATTGGCTAGCTCTGACTCATTCTGTACTTTTGTCATTCCTATTTTTTTATCTCCTTAAAAACATTACCTTAACGTGAATATTATTTAGGTGGAGGTTTTTAACCCCAAGAATAGCCACATGAAGCTACATATCCCACTTTTATGTGGACCTTTTTTCTTTTGTTTTAATTTATTGTACTTGCTTTTATGGTTTAAATTTAAGTCACTGAGTACTCTGAACATCCTCCTACAGCTCATTTCACCAGTAACATCTAACTCACCAACTACTCTAGTCACTAACACAATAAAGGTTTTGGCTAACATAGACAAAATTTGGTCCATTTTTAAATGCTACACTGGAAAGGGAAGGGAAATTCCAAGATAACGACAGTCCTTTCTTCAAAATTAATCTACTTTCCCACCTTAATACAAAGAGTTAGCTGAATACACTTCATAAGACAACAAGCAGTAACCTACCCTGAGGGTATGGTAGCATGCAGGCAGGAGAGCCCACATTCTTTGTGCAAAGCAGTACAAACTGATAAGGAATTTTTAACCATCATCTTCCCAAGAAATCTCAAGCAAGTAATGAAAAAATATCCTTTTAAGTGCTTCCAAGCAACAATAATTACTGCAGCTTTTGTGAAAAACATTGTTCTCAGAAACTCTTTGGAGAAAATTAAAATCTATACTATGTAAAATTTACCCTCCATTTTATATAGATGTAACTTCTCTTCACCATTCCATTTACCTTTTTGGTTCTACTCACAGGTCCTCCTGGAACTAATAAATGTTACCTACCAAAGCTGAATCTTAATCTGACTCCACCTATTCTGAGTGTGAGACACAACATTCCAAATTTTAATAGATTGTTCGTCAGTTGTTCAAATTTATATCCACAAAACATCACAAGATGTGATGGAAATCTCCTATCTTTACAAAGTCTCAGTATATTCTGGCACTAATTTTATTTTTTTCACCCACATATTTTAGTCCATGAAATGTACTTTGGGTCAAAACTTTCTAAAGAGATTTGTTGAACAGATTTTTTTATTTCTAGGCATCTCCCCTTCTGGTTTATTTCAAAGAAATTAGCTGAGCATTTGTCTGTGACCTCTCTGAGGTTTCCTGAGAGGCAGAGAGATGTCAAAAAACAGTGGTGTCTCATTGGTGATGTTTAGCCTCTAACTTTATGACTGCCTGCCTCTGTTGTATCTGCTCCTGTTCAAAACTGAAAACTTCCATTTTTGCTCATATATTGTTTGTTGCCTTCTGTTTGGGACACACACATCACTCCAGTGGAGACACACATGCAGAGACAGAGGGGCAGCTGTCTAAATATTATTCGGGCAGTAGGAAGCAAAGTGTGGAACCCATAGCAGTGTATAAGCTGCTGCTGGAGCATGGGAAAAAGGACAGATATCCTGGGGATGCAGTGGAAGAGAACACACAGTTACTTGTAAATGCAAGGAAATATACAGTCAAAAAACAAAGTTACAGTGGCCTGAGCTACTTCTTACTTGTTCTTGAAATAGGTAGAGCTAGAAGGCATATGCTAATAGTGCTACAAAGCGTCACTGCTATCAAACACCATTAACTGCTCAGACTTTTGAGTGTGTAGTCCTGTAAGCACTGGCATGAAAAATTATGGGCTTCTATCATTTATGTCTTCTGAGTAACTGTCTTTCCAAAACTGAATTGTACTAATGCTGCAGCGGGAGTGCACTCTTGGATCACACATCAAAAACTCCACACATACTGAAAATAATCCCAGCCATGGCAGTCTGACCATTGTTCATGTCAAGGTTTATCAGGCAGCATTTCTCATGCTTCATTGTTTTTCCTAACACAGGTATTCACAAAAAAATTCATTCAAGTGGAATTAGCTGGTTGCTTCACAATGTCTCTGATACAGATGATATGGATATATATGATATAAAACATCACTTGCTTCAGAAGCAAGAGTGAAAAAAGGATCATAGAACATGAGCAGCTGACAAAGCCCCTGAGGACTCTTGGTGCTGCCCTCACTCTAAGTGATTTACTTTATCAATCACTGCTAAATTTATCACCCTTTTCATGTACAATTTCTTTGCCTCTAAAATAGCTGACAAGCTTCATTTTTGATCAGGGCAATACCTAAAGTTTAATTTTAGGTCTTATAGGTTATTTTCCCAGTCATACGGTTGAGTTTCCCTGAATTATTTTTATGCAAGTTGTGACAGACATCACCTTGAATCTCATTATAAAAGCACTGAATTATTTTTTTTTAAGCAATAATTAAAAATTAATGGTTTTGTAAGTAATTAATTGCAATTACAGCTTAGGATCACACTCCCCAAGCAGAAGTCTTAGAAGTCACGGAACATACTAATTTTCTTAAGATCATATTGCCACTTATAGTATGCAAGCTTGATGACAGCTGCCATCACTCCAATCCTGCCTACACAGATATGAAAAGGAAGTGTTAGAAATGCAGTTTTCTAACTTAAAGTTACTCCACCCTCCAGATATTCATATTTATCTCTGAAATCTGTCATTTTTCTGAAAGGTCTTACAATTGATTCTGCTCCTGCCATCTTCATCACAACAAGACAGATTCTAGAGGACAAATTTTTAATAGCTGTCTAGGGATCGTTTTCATTGCTCATTTTACGGTCCTGGTATATTTTCATTTATGGCTGACCAGTCATATTGAAAAAAGACTGTAGAAAAGAAGTGCTAGGTCCTTTCTTCCTGTGCAGTGTCAGCAAAATACAGCAAGTCCAATTAATTATAGTTTAAGCAAAGATATTCTAATGACTCAGATTTCCTATTCACAACCTCAGTTCCACCAGAAATATATACTTTTTATCTTTTCTTATTAAAAGAAAAAAAATGGACTATTTTTGTCAGCAACTAAAACACTGGCGAGAACGTGGCAAAGCCTCAAACTCCTCATTTTCAGTGATGAGCAATCTCCAAAAATAAAATTTGTACATTTGTAAATTAGATCAAAAATTATGTTACCCAAACTAGAAGCATAGAGAAATGTGGCCCTAAAAACATAGAGACAATTGTTTAAATGTTTGGCTCAATTCTTTCCGTTTGATCAATAGCAAATTCATTAAAAACTAAAGATTTTTCTCTAAAGGAGCTAGACTCCATTTTACAGAAATCATTGAAGTACCATTTAAAATGTAAAAGGCTTTTAGGAGAATTGCCCTGTATTGCATTTGGTATTTAAAAATATTCCACTGCTACACCCCAGTGATTTATAGTTTTTGTTGATGTAGTGGAAGAGACGCCACAAAGCTAGGTACGAGTAAGCTTTTCTTTCTTCCTCTTTGATTGCTATTTCCTGGTTAGAGCTCCATTATTTTAGTAAAAACCCACCATTTTTGTAAAAGTGCTATCAAACTATTTACAATAACAAGTAGACTTGAAATTTCTTCTTCTTAATCTATTGTTATTTGCCCTATAAAAATAATGGCACGGTGCATACAGTCTGATATATTTACATAAATCAGACCCCTGAAAGTTTCTCCTGATAATTAAATAGAATGTAATTGCTTCCTAATTAAGCTTAACCTTCCCAATCTCCAGAAGAAGTAATTTCAATAAGTCAATAACCAAATGAAAACAATTTTAGTGTATATGGTCATGAAAATTTTACATTCATAGATGTTGAAACTTTACAAAGGAAAGCCTGAATAAACAAATTTAATTTGTCTTCATCAAGTGCTTTTCCTTGATTATAAATTCGCTCTTTATTAAAAACCTGCCATTTCTTATTGGGATGAATGGAACTCTGTTTTTGAATTTAATTTTTGAAATATCTTCCCAATTATTCTTTCATCCACTAGATGATTTAGTTACGCCTTATTAGCAGACAATTTTGCACTGGAGTTTGATGCACCTTATAACTTGTGTTTATTACTTGGATTGTCTCTGAGAAGGTGACACTTTCATTAAGTTTGCAATTAGTGCAGTATATTATACAGGCTTGTGAGGTACTGAATTCTTCTTGGTACTCTGCACTGTCTGTGACTGTCTGATTTGCCTTGCAGCCCCTACCTTTTACCCCTCACAGATTACTTTTCTGTTAGTCCATCAGCCTTTTCCATGCTTTTATTCCTGCTTCCATGACCTCTGCTGGTATTTGCCTCATATTGCAGCACATTTATTTGGATCCACTGGCATCCCACAGGACATAGCAAACACATATTAGTCTTCTGTTATGTGATTCTTGTTAAAGGCTCCCCACACCACACATCTCTTTCATTCAAATTCCCATTCATCAAGCAACAAAACTGATGGCAGCTCTCTATTCTTGGGGATGGTTCTGCATTATCTGTTTCCCATCTAATTCTTACAGCATTTTAACCATGTAAGATATACATATTACTAACCACAAACCCTTCCATCCACGGCATCCTTGCTCTTCTTACACTGGTGTAAAGATTCTGATTTTGGCTTCCTAGCAGGTTTCTGAGGACGTAGAGATTATGTTCTGATCTCTCACTTGGTACCCCTCAGAAGCACTAAGAAAACACTAATGTGTCTCATCCACTGAAAGCCCAGAGCACTGCCAGAGTGGGGAGTAGATAATCCTCGATGGTGCTTCACCGGTGGTGAAGCAAACTACTGATTAAAAAAGACAAAAAAAAGACCTCAGAGAAAGAACAGAGTAGATAGACACATTGCATGACCTTGAAGAAGAGCCAAAACATTAAAGATTCAGGTTCTAAGACCTTGCCAGAAAAAACCTTAAAATAAGCAGAAGAAACCATTGTATGATTTCTGGTTTTAAGAAGGACTAAAAACACCTGTATTCCTTTAAATTGTCTATATACCAGATCAATCATCTTTTTACTTAGTCTTAAATAGCGCTACATATGCAAGAAGTTTTTTTCAATATAACAGACAAGAAAAAGCAGCTGAGGGTGTACAAGGAGCTGCATGGCACATACAGAAGAAAAAGGAATGGCCAGGTACAGACAAGGGAGAAGAGATTCATTGCAGAATGGTGAGATAACATGGCAATACCAGGGATACACATACAGGCATAATGTTCCCAAAGATCCATTGAGATGGTGTAACTCTGTCTTGTTAAAGCACAGGAAATTCTTGCAAGGCATTTTTGAAAATGAAATGCTAATGACATAGTTCCAATATATTTTTCTGTTGCTTATTTAAATTTATAAAATCTACTGGTATAAAAACACCTAGTAGATCAAAAGCTATTGAACAAGATTTGAGGAATATTGAATAAGGTTTCAGGAACATGATGTTCTGTTCTGTTATTAATGTTCTTTAAATGAGCCACTTCCTTTCTTGGTACTGTTCTTGACCCTGTTTCAAACCTGCTCTTGTGATTTCCAGTCACCTGTTTTTTACATAAATTGTAAGATTTGTGGGAGCTGCATCTTCCATGGGACTGCATCTCATCCTAAAACACACTTAAGTTTTCTATGAGAACTAAAATTCTGACTTTAAAAAAAATAAAAATAAATTTTTGCTGCAAGCCTACCAATTAGCTCAACGCACAAGCTGTAATTATTCATTCATGTGCCCTATGGATCTCTTAAAACTCACTTCACGCAGATTGTTTCTAAAATAGAATGATAGTGATATTGCCTTTTATTATTTAAACTCGATCTTGGTGCTAGATCTGCCTTGGCATTGGGTGACTCTTCTATCTCAACCAGTTAGTTAGATTTGGCAGGATTTGAGGTGATATGACTTAATAACAATCGGCAGTTTGAGAATCAAGTATATCAGGTTTAAAAGAAGATACTAACAACCATTCACTACAGCAAGAAAAACACAATCTCATTTGAACCAATGGTTTAGCAATACTCTAAGAGTAGTACATAGAGAATAAGCATATTTTAGTGCTTTAGTGCTTAGGTTACAGAGACAATTTCCTTTCTCAATGTGATAGACACACATGGAACAATTGCTGTATGACACAATGGGTTTGGCATGTGTGCCTCCAGTCAGTGGAAATTAAAAAAGATGTCTATGTTCTCATGTAACAAGATAACATTAGAAGTCACACAAATAGAAGTAACCTAACAATAACCACAGTAAAAATATAAACATTTTAAACATTCAGAAAGCTCCTTGAAAACAAACCAAAGTTGCTATTCTTGGATGCTGCCTTAAATTAGCCTTTTCTCTTGCTTTAACTCCAACTGCAGAATTTTCTACTCTGTTCTGCCATGTACACACGCACACATCTGCTGTGTGTCTGCTAACATATGGTGTTGCACTAATTAATTGCTAGCAATCAGCCAGGCTCCTACTGCTCATATCAAAGTGAGTACCCTCCAGAATATTTCACAATAATGATCATTTCACAGACTCATTGCAGTAGCCACTGTTTGGTCAGAAAACAACTTTCCATGAGAGAATTGATGAATTATGTCATCATTTAAACCTGGGTCTGTTGTTTTAATATTGCAGGTTCACTGTTACATGAAAGGAAAACATCAGAATAAGTGCATGTCGATAAATACCTGGGCATGTCAAAAAATACCTTTAGTAGTTTAGGAACCTGGCTCCACTGACGAAAGCAGAAGTGTGGAAAGCACTGGGACAATTCAAGTCCGATAAACTTTCAACATAAACATTTTAAAAGGGATATGGTTTAGTGCTTATGTCCTATTTAGCTTCTTTTTCTATAAAGAAGCTATTGAAATGCTCATTTTTTACCTCTGGCCACAAAAGTTATTTCTGCATAGCCTTTTAGGTATTGTGAAATGTCATGTGGCTCTCCCAGTTCTCAATGTGAAGTAGATTTGGTGGTGACAGAGTAACTCCCTTCAGCTGTTAGTCACCTTCCACTGGTGGGTTCATCCTACTGAGCAGCAGTTCCAGAGCTGCTTGCTAAGTGGCATAGCTGGGAACCCACGTGACAGAGCACAGACCTCATCCCAGCCCAATGAGAAGTTAGAGTACTGGAGGCAGCATGGCCCTCTTCACACTTTCTCATCCATAGATTTTCCAGATCAAGGCACAGACATAATAGCAACAGCCTGAAACCCTCGAAAGGGGAAGAAGGCTGTTGTGGACTCTACTCCATGGAATCAAAAGTACAAGTTCTGGTTCCTAATAAATTTTTTGGAGAACAACTCATACATGACTCCTGCTTATGTGTTCAGGTATTCATGGTATATGAGGAAAATTTAACTTCCTCTGAATTGACCTTATAGGTGATTCTGTGTCTGTACAAGTGGACTAAGAAAGGGTCCATGCACATGCCCAGGGATCTGCACGCAGCCAACTACTTCATTGCATTCAGATTTGTTTCAACATGGGACACCAAATAAAACCACAGCTTCATCCAGATTTAATTCAACTTGCATATAAGATTTTGCAGCTCTGTCTAATGTGTGGAAGGACTCAGATATCACAGAGACCTGTGTGAGAGTGAGCAGGCAGCACAGGATGAATCGTTCTGTATGCAAACATTTCAAATCATTGACAAAATAGCCACTAAAAAAGAAATAGAGGTTATCAGAAGTAAATCAAGAAACATATGGTACTAAAGTCTGTCAAGCCATTATTTGATCTAATACCACAAACTGGTATGAAATAAAGGAAATAAAGGAAATTATTCAGAAGCACTTCAAAGGAAAACAGAGTTTTAATAAGGAAAAAAAAAATGTGGATAAGAAAGATTCTTCCTGGCCACATAACATATGTATTCCTTGATCACACAAAGTGGGGTATCCCAGACCTGAAGGACAAGAAGTAGTAGAAAGTCAGGACCACAGCACAGCAGTGATATCTTACAGAACTGTGAGACTATGTGCTGGTGTAACCCAGCCCAGAAACAACTTCTGCAGATATGGCCAGACATTTGATAAAGCAATTATCTATATATTTCAGAGCCCAGAACTGCATGAAACTTGCCACTCTCAGGGTCAAAACAGAAAGACTTTCCAAGATGAGAATGAATTCCAAGATTAAGCCTCTGAAATTGTGTTTTCAAAGGGAAACACAATGTTCTTTTAATAAGAAAAGCTATTTAATTCTACTGTCTGCTCCTCACTGTCTCACTGACATGGTTACAGGATACAGTTAAATCATAAAAAAGACTTGGCAGTATCTTTTAATATAAAATATTTTTCATTGTGCAAAACAGTCTTTGTGTCTGTATCTCATTATGATAAATTCTAGCTAAATATAAACTTTACCACTTGCAATCGAAGGTTTTATTAATAGAAGCATTAACATGACTTTAATCATAGCACCAATGTTATAATTATGAATATTTTATGACCAAACAGTTTTCAGAGGAATAATATGATAACCAAAACTATTAATAATGGAAAGCAGTGAATTACAGACAAGTAGGAGAACTGCCTTCAGAATTAGAACACAGTTACTGAACATAATTGATAAGACACAATAGTCTTAAAGAAGCTTTGAGATTTGTATTGTTTTTCTTTTAAATGATGCAAATCCTTTGGCAGCTAAGTAATGGAATACATAGATAAGAAGTGTGACACAAAGAACTGTCGCCATAAGGAAGGGCTTAAGAATTGAATGGAGGTGCTGCTCAGACTGCAGGAAGGTGAGCTTGCTCTTTTCCGAAGATCACATTTCATTTGAGTCTAACTGAATCAAAGACAGTACTTTTGGGAGACAGAAGAGAAAGAAGGAAAAAGAGAAACACCAGTCTATGAACTAAGGCCTGTTCACTGTGGTAAAACATGGAGTGATTACATCAGGAATGAAAAATGTCCACAGTCAGAAGATCAAGTTCAGGCAAAATAGCAAGTACCAATGGACTGCATTTCTGTCCACACCTGCTGCTTAAAGACAAAGCCTTGGCGTCGTACAGTTCAATGCAAGCTCCTGTTGTAAAACCCTTTTGGGTTGGTCCATGATCCTCATTTATCCTCATATTTTAACATTGGTGTCCTGAATAGCCTGGTTGTTTCGTCTTAGTCTGAGTTGGAGGATTAACACTTGCACCCATCTTACCAGAATGTGCAAATTGTTCAACATTTAATAGGATTCATTAATGCTACAGGACTAAATGTGAATTCAACCCTACCAGTTTTAGAACAAAACTTCTTAAACACTGTGTCTAAAGCCTGTTTCCCAGGACTTCAAGGCAGCCATCTCTAAAAAAATCCTGCTTGATTTTGGAAACTTCATGTTTGTTCCTAATTCCTAGCTCCACCTATAGGCATCCCATGAAAACCTCTATCAAAAATCCTTTCTAGCCTCTGACAGAGCGCTACCTCAGTATGGTATGGGAAGCTGATCTGAAATAGATGAGAGCCAAACCTGGACCTTCACCGGAGGCTTGAATTACTGTTTTTTCCATGCAATGGGTCTTCATCACTCTAATTCCCCTTCTTTTCAAAACACCAAGGCTCACACTTTTTCACCATCAACTCCCACTTAATAATTAGTTTCCTCTCCCTCCTTGCCCTCAGTCTCTATGAGAAAAGCATGACAACAAAGCCTGCTAAGTAACAGGAAAGAATACATCAAGCAGATTCAATAAGAAATATGTTTATTCTTCATTCTCTCTGCCCAGCTCTCTCATTCACCTCACATCCACATTCTGTACTTCTTACGCACTGTACAGAACACACTTGTTTTTAAAAGAACTTACTGCTATTTGCTCGCTGATAGTATATAACCAACATCTGCTGTATGACTCAAGGCTGCCCTGCAGAAATTAGTGCATTTCTATTTGTATGCATGGGCTCTATTGATCGGAGCTACATTTTGCTACTTGTATTTGCTCTTCTCATTCTCACTGTCTTGTCTTCATAAATGGAAAAAAAAATTACAAATACATTATCTACTGTAAAAAGAATTGAACCAAGTGTCATGGATGTGGGACCTGCAATATATTTGCCACTCCATTAAAAAAAATAGTTTCTCATCAAGAAAAAAGATGCAACATTTTTTTGTAACAGAAAATGTAGTGAATGGTGCCACATGGTGTCTTACACTTCTCTAAGCTGAGTTTGTCCAATTTACCACCTAACATCAGAGCAGTGTAAAATGGACTTAACACACCTAAATATGTCTGGGGTTGGAGTTGATTTTTTTTGTTGTTGTTTTTGTTTTGGGTTTTTAATTTTTTTTTTATTAGGAATTTTACACTTTTAGTAGCAGAATATAATGATCATAATATAGATCATAATATAGAACTAGATCCAAATATACACATAGTTGTAACTTCTTTCTACAAAAACAAACCTCTGCAAAACAGTTTGACAGAAGAAAGGATATTAGCATTGCACAAAAAATTATTACAAAGTCTTTCAGAATTAGGTCACTTTTAAGTGAACTGTGTGTAATATTCCAAGCCAGCACATTTTTTGGAATTTAAACTGCTGTCGACTTATCTCAGTAAGTATAAATTAAGGAAGACAAGCTGGCAGAGGGTGAGAACTTAATCATATTTTTTAGCTACTGTCAATTGCCAATAAAAACTCATAGCTGAAGTCAAACTTTTAAAAGTTAAGCTTACAGCTGCTATGTCAAGGAAGTGACCTGAATATGCCATCATGATCTTTCCTCATCCCAGGAGGCCAATAAATGTTATGCTGAAACAAGGAAGGAGACTCTCTTTTTTCACACGGTAATTCCCCATAATTAACTTCAGTGGACCCAGAGACACTGAAGGCTTGAACTAAGCTTTCAAAAGTGCCATCACAGCAGCACTAGGGGTCAAGAGTTCTTGGCTAGAAGCTCTGCCTGAAGACTTTAGCAGAGCCAAAGGAAAATGTGTCTGTGAATGATCTTTCTAAAGTTGTTTTAAGAGACTTTTACCAATCTACAGGAAGACCTTCAATACAGTGAAAGTGCTGTTTGGAGTCATGAGTTTATCCATGGCCACAGTTATGCTTCTGGTTCCAGTAATTGGTCATTCTGTGCAATTCATACAGTTCTACTAATGGGGTTGAGTTTGAAGAGATCTAAACATAGCACGTATAATACACTATTAGCATTTTACATGAGGAACTTTGAGGGGATAAAAAAGTCAAGTTTGCTGAAAGGAAAGCAAACAGACTGGAGGACCTGGCTCTCAACATTAATTTTTAATATGATTCTCCTAACGAAAGAAAAGTTTATACAGGTAGCTCCCATGCTTGCATACTTAGGAATAATGATTTAGGAAGATTTGCCAGAGGCACATATGACTGCCTAAACAATTTTTTGTTCCACAGATGGGGGGGTTTAATTACTATGTGTGCCTCTGTTAAGCAAGTGAGAGCAAGAATGTCACCTGGTTATCTACTCCCTTATTTCTCACATTCATAATCTAGGGAAAGTATCCCACCAGCATCCTTATACTTTCTGACCTCAGAAGTTATGATTCGAACTTCTCTATAACTGCAAATATTCCTTCTCCGCCTGACCCATGCCACCATTTTAAGTTCAGTGCAAACCTAGCTATGCTATTGACAGTCCCAGTTATGTCAATCTTTTACTCATAATGATATGAAATCATTACAGGGCTTTGTCTTCAAGTATCCCTTTCTGTCAACCATCAAAACCTGGTGCAAAATTTGTACTTAAACAGAAATTAATTGTTTGGCACATACAACTCTGAGAAACGAAAACAAGGAGAATTTTCTTCACCATGTTGCATATTCTGGGCAACAAAACATAGAATAAACCCCTTTAAAACTGTCATTTTGGGATGAACTAGGATGCTAGGAAACTTAAGTGTTTGGAGAACTGGTTACATGAACTAATATAAAATTTGGGAAGAATTTACCTTAAGGTCCATATTGTCTGTTTTCAGTCATAGACTCAGAAAATAGTATCCCAAACCACCCACAAACTCAAGGTCAAATTTGGTGAGAGCCAGAACAAAGCAATAAAACTAATCACGTCTCTTCCAGGTGACAGCCTGCCAAAGCTTATTTATTCATATGATCTTGGCATTTAATGGATTTATGAGCATCAAGGTTGTCTGAGCACAAAGACATCAGAATAGAACCATAAAGAAGAGTTGGAGAAGCACAAGAGCTCTGAGTGCCACTCAGTGACAGGGAAGTGTGGGTCTGAAGGGCAAGTGACCAGCAGCTGGGCAGGGACCAGCTACCAGGGAAACCCAGTTGTGTGCAGGTGTGGGAACTCCACCGAAGGTCAAGTTAATGTGGCCGCTGAGTAGGATCAGGGATATCCAGAAAAAGGGTATTCCTCTGATTATCAGCCTGCAGACCCAGGATTAAGCTACTCATGCAGCGTGTGTTTCTGCGGATACCTTTTTTGTGTGTCCAGCTGTATTTTGATGGTGAGTCCTTGTGTGCAAATCTATTGCACACAAATGTTGAGCCTTGCATCTGGCTGGGCCTGGGCACACCAAAACCTCAGCAGCCAACCTGGGACCAGGTGCAGAGTCTGACAAACTCAGCTCTACCAGAGTGGGAAGGAAGAATTCCTGGGTGATAGGTGCATTGGATTCTCTGGTAGCAAGGATGAATGGTAACTAGTTTAGTCAGAGAAACTGAATTGTTACATGAGATTTTACTGATATTAATCACCCATAACAATTTAAACACATTTCTACAGAGAGCAGTAACCCCACGGGGATGACCTTATCAGGTGGACATCACACAGAAGAAACACCTTGGGTAAGCAGGCTAAAAGCACTCACTGCTTTTGAAGCCTCTGGAGATCTTTGCAGCTGGGTGATCAATGGACTATAGTGACCTGCAGTCACCCCATGACATGTCCAGAGAAAATCTGAAGGAACATTACTCTAGGTACAGCACTAGTTCTCCATGTGGCTGAGCAAATGTCAGAAAGTTTTCACTTACTGCTCAGGCAAACCCCACTGGGAAAGAGCAAGCATAGGGAACACCAAGTCAGCCTAATTGTCCTCACTAAATGAAGAGAAACCAAAGAAGCCTCTCTGATGTCTAAGCCATTATACTTGTTCATTAATCCTTTCAGATTTTAAGTTAGCCATGTAAGGTACAGTAAAACAGGAAGTTATATAGCACAGGCAATTAACCTTCAGTAAAGATCTTTACATGGCCCCCTTGACAATTCCATCTTCGTTTTGCCAAAGGTTAAATATGTAGTTAGAAATTAATCCATCTCTATTTTAGTTCAGATCTAGGCAGAAAAGTCAGATTGACACAACTGAACAGAATATTCTGTGTTCAGCCTATGCCGCAAAGATTGTGCTTTGCTGGCAAAATTGTCCAATCATTGCTACAGGATGAGAAGACAAGTAAAAATAATTCCTCTTAGCACTTGTGCTGGTTGAATCCTACAGAATTCATCTTATCTGAAATATTACTTGCCCAGTATTCCTGTGAAACTATTTGGACATCCTGTCACATCAGTACATTTTAGTTCAAAACATTTTAGATTCCCTTTCTCTCATAAAACAAAACACTCCAGATTGCCATCCCTATGCTTTAATGCACAAATAAAATTTAGTACACTATTGCCTAGCGTCACAGAAATAAAATCCTCATGGACTTTACACAAGCATAGAGCTAGAGGTTGAAAGAGTGGAATCTTTTCTATTACACTGTCCTTATGTTTCCCTCTTCTGAATTTTAGCATCCCCTAAGACCTTTCTTTTCTCTTTCCTCACATTAATTATAACACTTAAAAGAAACATCTAGCAAGCAAAACCCGAATGAAATGTTAGAGGTCTGATAACACTGAAATATTGTCTTAGTGTTCTGTATTACAGCTATTGCACGATGAAGCTTCTCTGAATAGAAAAGGCACTTGGAGGCTGTGAGCAAACAGTTTACAGCAAGATCACTTCTATCTTAAGAGAAGGTGCCTTACACATTTTTAAATGAAATATTTTCTGTGGAAAATTAACAAAAGAACTATCAGACAAGTACTTTCTTAGAAAAACTTAACTGTGACTATTCTAACAGCTCTGACAGCCTGAGTCCAGTATTTGGCGAATGGTTTTGGGCAAGGTAGGGTTGTGGGGAGGAGGGAAGAGGGACATAGAAAATCTCATCCCCATTTTCAGCAGGAGAATTGTGATTTTTCCATTTAGACAAGACAGATATGTCTATTCTTTCATAAGAGATATGGCTTACATAAAATCTCTTAATGTGATATAGTGGTGGAAAAAAACCCAAAACATTGAAACACCCACTGTCCCCAGAAAAACTCAAACCAAATAATGAAACCTCAATTCTCCCTGAATCAAAGATATCTTGAGTTAGGATAAGTCTAGCCACAGTAGAAAGGTAAGATCATTAAGGAAAAGAAAAAGCAGGCACAGGAAAATAGTTGAATTGGCTTTCAACTGCCTGCTTTGCTGTAGAAGTCTTTATCCAAAAAATCCAGCATCTTGTTTTGGCCAACATAGTGAAAAACCAACATCATATCCTCAGTTCAGCAGGGCCAAAAAAAGGGCAGTGGAGAGGCAGGGCAGGCCACCTGTACTACTTGCAGAGCAAAGACTTAAAATTCAAGTTATCAATATTAAACTAATTTTCATTTAAAGACAAGGAAAGAGATTGTGGTCATTAAATTTTAATAGCTGAAGCTTCACCCAACTCAGTGAGGACTTGATTTCATTGTCAATGGAGATTCAGAGAGCCAGTAGCTGCAGTGTAATTAAAATCCCATCATAATCCATTCTGCATCCTCTGTAAGAGGTCATCTCAGTTTCCCACACTCCATGAGATAGTCAGCTGCTCTTTGGGAGTACTTTTTAAACAAAAATATATGCATAATGCTTTTAAGGTCTGGCATGAAAGCATCAACAGTATTTGCAACAGTTTAGAAAGGTGCCCTGTAACAGCACACTAAGTATTAACTGATGATCAAGGATAGGGTATTTTAGCAGGGGCTTGGACTGCAGGAAAGGAGTAGAAGAGGAAAAAGTTTTGCTAGGGTAAATGAGAAGGAAGATGAACATCTTGGATTTTGCTGGAGAAGCTCAGAAGTTCATCAAGATGTTTTAGTTGCAAGCTAAGAACAGTTGTTTCTTGTCCTCAAGGTATTATGCACTTGAATGTTATACTTTTTTCAAGCACTAAAATAAAGCAGTTTCTAGTTTAACTGCAATGTTATTCTAATGAAAGGAATGCCTATGGCCCTGTCATTCGTGACCTTTAGCAGCTATCAGATGATAATGACTTCTGCCTGCTTGCCTTGGCTAAATTCACTTTTAGGCCTGTAATAAGAAGTCAGAACTACAATAATGCTTCATTATGCCACATAACATGTGCAATTTTCTTATGCTGTGTGAAGAAAACTGAATTAAAAATGGAATTTGCCAAGAGAAATATCAAGAACTTTAAAGTCAACAGACATCAGAAAAGGGCACTTGGTTTTTGGCAGTGGGATGGAATATGACCTTTGAATTTATTCACTTTTGAAAGCTCTCTTCTCTTTTTTATTTTAATGGAAGAAATGTAAAAATATTCTAAGAAAATGGCAGTGGTACTTTCTCAGTTGCATTACTGTTAGTATAATTCCAGAGTCTAGTAAGTTTTATATTCTCACAACGCTGTGTAAGAGTCTGAGGTTGCAAAATTCCTCTAAGAAAGGGAGAGACAACTCTCATAGTTCCAACCACACCAACCACTTCATGTGGATTATTTATTGCACATTACAAGATTTGCCTGATGGATACATGTTTCCACTTATCAAAGAGACATCTAGAACTTACAAGAGACAGATTATTTTCTAAAAACTTCCAGAACGAGTGTCAATACTTTGAAAACTGTCTGAGAAATTTTCTGGTAGATCCTGTCTAGGATTCTAGAAAGTTTAAAAACTTTCTTAAACAAGAGTTTGAAGGCTTCAATTCTTTCCTGCTTTAGGGTACAAAGAGTACATGTGATAAGTAATTTCCTATCTATTACAGGGTTATTTTGTTCCCTACTCTTTTTTACTGTCCAGTGCTACATATTGTAAAAAAGAAAGCAAAAGAGGACACCCCTGGAGAGTACCCAACTGAGAGGCAATTATACCTTACAAACATCTTTAAGACAAGGTACCAATAAGGACGTAGGTCCGTTTTTTCCTGCCTCTCCTCCTTTCAGTTAAAAAAATTTAAAAAATAAAAAATAAAAAATAAAAAAATAAAAAAAGTGGAATATTGTTGCGGTGATTCAAAGATCACTTTCCCTACCTATTTGAATTATGTTAGTCCCTGTAGCCTCGCTGGCTCTTCTCACACTGCATCGTGTCCCGGAACCTTCTCTGCCGCGGAATTCCTCATTGGCTCCTTGCTGCCCCTCTCCTCGCCCTGCTACTGTTACTGGTTGATGTGCTGTCAGTCTGCCTGCGTGCTGTACCCCAGTTGGTGTGTTCCTAGGTATCCCCCACCCCTCTCCCCCGGTATAAGATACTCTGTAACACCCCGCTCCTGGCTCTTCGATTCCCCCCGGCTCCTCGCTCCCGTGCGGGGGAAATAAACCCCTGCTGTAACATCGAAGAGTCCCTCCGCCTCTCCTTTCTCTCCAGCGCCTGTAACACCGGAGAGCTTCTCGGACCCTGGGTGCGATCCCGAGGGCTCTCCCGCTCTGGAACTGAGCCAGCCGAGCCCGGACCGGCGGCGGCAAGAACGCGCTGCTCTGCCCGCCCGGCAGAACGAGGCGACCCCCGAGGGGGGTCGGGCGAGCGGCAGCACCGCATTAGAATATAAAGTAACTGAAAAATCTGCACATACACACTGTAGACCTCAGATCCTGCTCCAAATGAAATAAATGTTAAGCAATTCTAATAAATTATTCAATTTATGTTTTTCTTAAAATGTATTCCCTGTAGACTTTAATGAATAGATTAAAATTTCTATCTATGACATGATATTTTCTCCTAGTTGCTCTGAGAACTAGGTCAAACTAATTTGGGAGTGGGGGGAAAGAAAGAAATATTCTTAAAGTTTTGCTAAAGATTTTGGTCTCATTTATAGCATTCACTGTTATCCACCTGAGTAGCAAAATATAATTTGATATATAGCAGAAGAAAACCTCTGTGCAGTACATGATGCCAGAAAACTCAGATAAAAACTGATCTACTAAATGTGTCCAAAATTTCTATATTAATTAAAATTAGCCTTCTCTGAATTTTTTCTATCTTCTGAGCCCCTTTTTTTAAAGTTTGCTATACTGAAATATTCAGTTTCTTTAACCAGAGCAATTTTTACTGTTTATAGCTGGTAGCATTAGAGTTGCCAGAAAGCTCACAGTGACACATGACATCCTTTAAAGATAAATTACTTTGTGTTATAACAATAAATGTTATACTCTCTAAATGAAAATTGACTTTCTGAATAAAGGCATATAACCTTAATAACCTCCTAGATATCACCATGATTTGTAGAAAAGAAATGGGTCCGGTCAGAGGTAATAGACATCCATAAGCAGGGCACGAGTAAGGATGATAGAGGTAATGAAAGAGGTTAATATTTAGCAATGGCTTTGTGACCTAGGTAATGACTCCTGGTGTAATAAATGCAGCAAAATAAAGCAGTGTATCAGCAGAGTCTTTTTTGAGACCATACAGCTGGATTGTCTTCCGGTTTCAAAACATCTCTTTATTGATTAGGCGCAAAGAAAGGGGAAATTTACATTGGTTGGTGCTGCTGCACTGTTTCTAACTCTGAAATACTTAAGAGCTACAATAATAAATCTGTAATAGTAATTCCTACCAAAATAATAGCTTTTTAACTCCCTTGAGAACCCTCTGGAAGAAAGAAGAAAGTAATATTGTCCTGTTATCAAAACTGGAACACAAGTAATACAATGATAGTAATTTTTGTAATTGTTTGTGTTCAAACTGTGATCAGGTTGTTCCATTGAGCCACAGTGGATCACATTCATCTTTTGCTCACTGAATCTTACCATGCCTCATTTGCCAGTCAAACATACAATTTTCCAAGCTCTGTAAGAAGCAGTGTAAGGCAGAAGACAGAATATATCGGTATTGTGTGTACAGCTTTCTAGTCCAAAGGAGGGGCTGCCATAGTCCTTTCACATTTTAGCTGCTAATAAAATGCTCTGTCATATGAAACTGAATTTCTTTAAAATATCAGGCTTCCCAATGAAAGGATGGTATTGAAGAATCATTCCAATTTAGGGTATTTTCCTTCCTTATTCAATGCAGCCAAATACGCCAGTTCTTTCACAACCATTACCATATTATGTGTTAACTGTTAACAGTGGAAACCAGCATATGTTCATTTTGTTCCCTTCGCAACTTCCAATCAAACATGCTCACTCATTTACAAAGATTAATCATTCTTGATAATACTATGTGAGAACACCATTTTTTCTTGACTCATTTCACATAAAATGAAAGAGCACCATCTCTTCTGTTTTAGCGAGAAAACTACCAAATTATGCAACAGTAATTCCTTACCATGGCTCTGGACTCAGCAAGCAGCAAAACTAATACTTTGACATCCTCAAATGAGCTAGTCTGCTAATATGACTAGAGCCTGTGAATATCTTGAAGTTACCAGCATGCATCACACTTAATTATATCTTGCTACAATAAAACCGTTTTAAAGTCAACTTTTCCTAAATCCCATATGTACATGAACTGTCATACACCCAGATGTGATACAGATGGTATCCAAGCCAGCCTTTCCAAGCAAAGATATGGCTTTTCATTGTGCAAGTAGTTCTGTTTGTAGATTAATCAGATATGAACCCAATATGTGACAGCAGAGAAGCTGTACCAGACAGACCCCAACAGGCAGGACATAAATTCAGGGTGCCATTGAATCAGTTGCAATCTGTAGGGACCTAAGAGTGAGTTTGTATTTAACAGAAGACAGATAAGAAAAAGGAATGCAAAAGAGACTATTTCATCACAAGGTATCTATTGGTATCTATTTTGTAGATAACAAGCTCAAAAATGGGGCTTTAGAAATAAGTGGATCCAACCCCAGAAGAGCTGTGTGAAACATCTTTATAGTTAGCTTAATTTGACAATCAGGTAATGGAAGAGAACTGAGAAAACATCTTAAAGTAAAAGCTACAAGCTGCCATAAAGCTCCGAGTATTTGTTTATTCCTCTGCATCACAGTCTCTAAACACAACTGCTTTAGTAAGTTTTTCACTGGAGTAAAATAAATCCATTTTCACTTTTACTTTAAAGGCTGCCTTGACTTAAGTGGTATTCACAGCAGTTAAACTGTAGTCATTCTGTTCTCTAGAGAGCAATCCTAAACAGAGGCACCAGATAATCTTCATGGGATACCAAACATCAGCTACACAACTGAGGATCTTGGACAGTCCCACATGACATGAATCTTGACTTTTAGGTATTGCTAACACAGAGGATGGGTTTGGAACACACATTACTCCATGGGAACATTATTTTTAGTCTGTGGCAAGAAATTTGCAAGCTGGCCCTGTACCTCTAGACACCCCTGAAATTTTTCCCAGTTTCTCTCAATTATTCCACTGTGAGATCATTCCATTGTCTCATTCTACACTACTACTGGCATTACACTGAAATATCCATTGTTTGACAGAGCACAGCTTTCTAGACTGTTTTACCACCAGCCTGTAAGAGAAGAAAGACAGAAAAAAGGCCTCATCCACCTTGTAGATAGAGGCAAAGCTAAGAGCACATTCCCACATCAATCCCATTGGCCAGAAAAGTTCTGTATCACCAGATCCTGCTTTCTCTCTAACATCTAGATTATAATCTTCCTCAATGAATCTTTGAAATTACATCATTAACCTCTTAATCCAAATTGTGTCTTTATTTTAGTTTGCTTCCCAGGATTTTAGCTCATTTCATAATTCTATCCAGTTATGTAACTTTCCAAGCAAGGAGTGTTCTTTATTCCACATTTAAATCCCTATTGAATCTGAAGGGTGGCTTTTCATGCAGATGCATTAAATCCTTTAACTTAATTGGTTGGTTTGAAACACCCTTTGCTTAACTTTCACACCACACTAGTCACATTTTCATTTCTCATTTTAGTAAATTTAAATACACAAGAGCAAAACACAGATGAGAATTCTTTGTATTCAACTGGCTTCAGCAAAAGTTCTGTGCATTTTCCATGTGAGTTGTTCCCTAATCTCTATCAAACTGTACACAGAATAAATAGCAGATAGTAATGTGCCTTTTGCACATAATAAAATACATGAAGATGGAAATGTCTTTGGAAAAATCAAGAATCAAATATCAAGGCACTCTAGAATAAAAATATTCAATGAGAATAATATTTATTGAGTTACAAAGAATATTATAGTAAATTAGTCTAATCCCATTATAAAAGGGCCTTAAAGTTTCCTGATGCAATTTTTATGTAAACTAGAGGGGTTTTTAGATAAAAACCAAGTCCTCATTTGAAAATATCCAACATCAAATTATCTATTATGACAATTCACAAATTCTTCCTTAGATGAGCTTCATTTACTGTTTAAAATATTCCTCTTCCTAGCCTGAATTGCACAGGACCTCATGAGGTCTTTAGTCCAACCACCTCCTGAAAGCAGAGGCAGCTCTGAGCTCAGACAAGGTTGCTGGGGCTTTATTGTTACTTGACTGTCCTCATAAGGAAAAACTATCTTCTCATAGTCTGGTCAGAGCTTTATGTTATACTCATCACTAGATGCGCAAATTCCATTAGTGAAATTCAAATTTGTCAAAAGAAAATCTCTCCACCCCTGCCATGCTAAAATTATCACTTCTTTAAAACTGGGTTTTGGACTTGCACCAGACTGAATGTCCCATTCTGTGGATAAGATACTCTGAGTGATTTGGCTTCAGAAAAGCTTTGGTGGAACAAAAATCAAAGCACTAGTGGGGAAGACCTACTATTCTAAAACCAAGGGATCTTGAAATCTTAGCGCCTTCCTCTAAATTTGTACAGACACATGCTATGATCTATGCAATACTTCCACTGCATTTATGCCCTTTCCATATGCATATTAATTTTAGAAGTCTTAAATGTCTCTTCTGCATTTGGCCCAGATTCACAGACCAAAACAGGCATTTCTTTCTCCCTGCATTCTCTATCCAGCCCAGACAAGCAAAGAGGTTTTTTTCAATCTTCTCCTTGTCTCATGTTACTTTTCCTTATCTAGGAGTAAGCTATTTTCTGCTAAGGAACTTGACTGTGAAGACTTCCCTACCTGTTTCTCAGGAGTGTCATAAGTTCTCTCTTTGATGATAATTTATGACCCAATCAGAAGCTACTTTTAGCTATTTACTAGTAGGTTACAAAATCATAAGGCATGAAGTTCAGGTCACTCTCAAGGGCCTATATGACAATTTGTAATAACCTGCAGCTTCCTCTGTACTACAGCAACACAGTGAACATCAACCCATTCTGCCTGTAGCCAAGAACTGACCCAGTTGAAGAATAAATTGAAATTCTATTTACTGCAGAATATCTCTTTTCTCACATGAAAGCTCACTAATCGGATAGGCCTACACTGTTAACAGCGAATCATGTGGAATGAGAACCCTCAAAATTTAATTCAAGTGGGTTCTGACCATCATTTCCACCAGTTTACTCATTATCTGAGTTTACAGCAGATATTACATGCAGAGACACCTATAGGTCTGTGACAAATTCTCTCACCCTCTTAACCAAATGAGTTATTTTGCTAGAGGTTCCAAAGGAGGTAAAAGCCTGAGCCACAGGCAGGCCAAGAACTCCTCTAGATTCAATCTGTTCTCCAAAAACCCACAAATGTGCAGTGACGCAGTGAGCATCAACACATCTTAGCTTGGAACACAATCATGCAATTAACACATGAATGGCATGTGACTTTTGCAAGACTCATTTATAAAAGGACAAAGAAAGTTTCGGTTACAAGGAGTCTCAAGCACAACTTCCCCATTGTATGCAATTTGACTAAGAGCCACCTACTTTATTCCATGAACACAACAGCCTCAGTGAGTCCTTTCTGACCCCTCCCCACTGGGCAGCGTGGCTGTAGGGCAGTGACCTTCCCTTGAGCTGAGACACCTCTCAGGGTCATTCCTCCAGGCAGAGACCTTGTACCAACAACACATCTTTGCTGAGTGACCAGCGTCACACAACCTCGTAGTACAATTTGTGCCTGGGTACTTCTGAATCACTTCTCAAATGACTGTGCTGTACAGTAAGAGAGTGAACCTTTCCATCAAACTTCGTTAAGTTGCACTTTTAGAACATTATATTAAGCCCACTTCTGCTAATACTTTCTGACAGTGCTTCTTTAAGTGGTCTAAATCACCGATTCACAACAGGACTGTGCCTTCTTGCAAAATTTCTTTTGTGCTTAAGCACCGTCAGGATGTGCTAACAACAGCTGCTTTCTACTCTACAGTGCCAAATGTGAAAAGAAATATGTTTTTATATTGTACAGCAATAAAGAGTATATTTTCAAACCATCTGTGGAGGTGATTTGTTCATTATCCAGAATATCTCTGACGAATTCTACTATCACATTTTCTGGATCAACGATATCCAGAAGCGTCAGAGTAGAGCTTGGAGGGAATAAGGTGATAAAGTATTGCACAAGAGAAGGGTCTATGATTCTAAGAAAACCAGCAGCTAAATGCAGATTAACTCTAGACTGACATCTGGTTTAAATTTCAGTGTTTATTCATACAAAATACCAAATAATGAAAGAAGATAAAAAATATTCAAATTGCATTAGTTTAGTAAATCAAGGACAAAACATCACCTGTTACCTAACCCTATGCAGCTATATTATGTATACCACACTAAATTGTTCTATGTAATAACTTCACAAATTAAAGAAGTAATTAGACATATCTAATCAAATAAAAACTGTTAACATATTGAGTTTCCCATCTTGATACAAGAAATGTTGAATTTTGAGTAACATTTCAAATAATTTTCCCAACCCAGATGATGATCTGGGTCAAGCAGAACTCACATGTTCCATAGTTATTTATAGAGAGTGCCCATCTAAAGGAGAAAGGTAATAAAAGGCAACATCGTCAGAACCTTCCAGTACATGAATGTACTTTCTGTGGACTCATCATTTCCAGTTCATGTGGCAATCTGATCACCACATATAGCATTGCAGATGGGATTACACCATATGCACACACTGAGTGCTCATGACCTGAGAAAGCTCTGTGTTCTGCTTTGATAAGTCTTATAATTTAAAAAATGAATGAAAAATTCAAGGAATTATACATGGATACCACAGCCAGAATTATAAAGACTGGCCGCAGAGTGAGACTTGCAGATCTGTTTACATCAATGACATTCTATCAGGCAAGTACATGAAATACTTGACTCACTATGTCTTTTTTCCTCTGAGGTCTGCTCTCCTTCAGAAGTCTTTACCTCTTCATCACAAAACCCAATGTATTTGTTTTTTGGTCAGAAGTGTGGATCAGGTTCCACTAATGAAACATGAGACAAAATACTGCAAGTACCACCTGGCTCAGCTTTGGAGCTACTAAGAATTATCAAACCAGCTACAGGACCAACTCTAGCCTATAATTTTCTTTTCAGCTTTCACAGTGATCAGGTCAGGCAAAATTTAGACAACCTATTTACACACAGAACTAGGGGCATTACGAGTACCACAAATAAACTGAAATTCGTAAAAAAACCAGTGGTAGTAAAGGATGAAGTCATAAAAATACAACGATCTTGAAGACTATAATAGAAAAGTCTGTCAACTCAAACTATGACCTGAAATTTCTTCTACCAGTTGGAAACAAAGAAGCAAAGAGAGCTGCAGGCTGGCAGTTCAGTATCACTCTTAAATAAAACTGTGATAAGGAAAATGAAGAGAACATGTAAAAGACAGAAGATCATCCAACCTAAAAAAATAAATTAATATACATTGGTTATGAGATTACTAGAAGGTTTTGAAGCACTCAAAAAGAGACAGACATTTTGGAATACCATTCACACAGACAAAATAAAGAGAAAACTAATTTATATTAGCTTATATAAAGTATTAAGGAGGTGATATAAATCAACTACGAAATCCTTTCTGAGTTCTGATCTGAAATGGCTAAAAATACTTGCAGTAAAAACTGAAACTACTGCCTACAAGGGATTCAGCAAAAGGGAAAGTACTGTGCTGGCAAACTGCAGTTTGCTACAATCAGTAATTCTTTCTAATTGTGATTAAGTAAAGTGAACTAGATTAAGGGAAATAGTTCTATCACTAATTGCTCTTAAATCTTAGGCACCTGCATTTTTACCAGCTTTTAAAATAAATGTAAACTTTAATTCAAATGTCTTTTGGCACTTCTTTTAGTTCCAAGTAAGTGAATTTGTGTTAAAAAGTACTGCTGATATCCACAAAATCTTTTTGCCTATCCAGAGCCCAGCATGCCGCTACTGCTTTCCCTGCTAAACCAACAGGATCAAAGAAATTTCAGTCTTCAAAGTATCCTTGAACTTTACAAGTACCATATAAAGCTTTGCCTTTCTCTAGGCACTCAGTTCATGCTGGTCCCTCTATAAAATAGGTTTTGTTCACTTTCTGGGTGTGGGGAACATAGTAATATGTCTTTTTTTTAATCTTAATTTACACTTGCTTTGATTTTTCCAGGTATCTCTGTGTATCGCACTATTCTTAGTCATAAACTTTGTCAAAATACTTTTAACACATTTGATTTCAGAGAAAACCTTGGAGAAATACTACACTAACAGAAAGTGAGAGTATCCATATTAAGGTGTGATACTTCTGATAAAATAACTGGATCAGTTTTCACTAAATTCCACTGTGCAGTATTAAAAAAACCCAGACAGACAGGTAAGGCAGTTCCACTGAAAAAAGAACTAGACCAAAATTTCAGATCTGAATTGTTGTCAAACTTGTAATTGAGCTTATATGAATTTTAAAAGGTTCAAATCCCACATTTACATATTTTATCAGTCCCTAATTAAAAAAAAAAAAAGAAAACACTCTCACATCACTTAAAATTTCTGCTGCTTCCAGCTGAGTGTGCAAGATCTACTGTCACTTGAGCAAAAGGTCATAATGGAATGAAAGAATAATGTTAGGATGCTGTTTCACTGCCATTATTGATTGTGAGGATGATACTCTTATCCTGGTTTAACTAATCAGTCCTTTCAGAGTATGATCTGCATGCGAGATCCTGCAGCAAACACCAGTGCAGGTTTCGCCACGGTCTGCACTTTGCAGAATAAATGCTTATTGGTGTTCCTAATCGTGACCCTGATTACATCTCTTAAATCTGTACTTTTTAACATTTATTTATCATACTGAATATATATAGATATAGATATATGACTATTTAATACTGGAGACTGATGGTATCTGAAAGAATGACAAAAAATAAATCTGTGCTCATTTTTACAGACTGCAGCTCTTATCAAAAGTCTGTGACAAGAAGTTCTGCAAGGTAGAACTGAGAAAGACCCCCACAAGGATATTAAAATAACTTCTTTTCTTGCTCCACCTCTTTTTTGTGCCCCATCAAGAGAGATAGACTTGTAAGAAATAGCTGTTCATTTAAGAGAAGCTGACCTTACCAGACTTGCTAAAATTTTATGCTGGAGATCAAGCAGTCAATGTCAACCAGAATACTGAGATACAATAGCACAGCTATTGCTGAGTCACAGAATAATAAAACGATTAAACAGGATGGATTTCTTTGCCAATGGCAGAGGAAAAAACATCTGTTCTCTAATGTGCATGGATGAGAAAATCTCCAGAACAGAAAATCCTTTCTACAATCTTAGTGTGAGAGTCTACTTTGACCCTTGGTTTGCACTCTTGAGGGCTTCACATTTGCTTGGTAAACTGAAGAGTTTTGATATGTGCCCAACAGAAAAAAAGGGAAAAAAAAGAAAAAAAGNAAAAAGAAAAAAAAAAAAAAAAGGAGGAAAAGAGCCAAAAAGCAAGCTGGCAGGCATCTGAATTGCTCTTTCAGGGTTTTTCTCTGCTGCTCTGTGTACCTCTCATGCATACTGCAGCAAGGGCCCAGCAGGACTGGATTGCAGTGCTGATGTGCATGTTAATAAAACAGCATTGTTCAAGAGCAATTATCTTGGTCAAGTAGCCTGCATTTTACAGGGTTCAAAGGGACAAGGGTAATACCAGAGGAATAACAAAATAAAAAGGTGACTACATGGATATGCCTGTGTATGTCAGAAACTTAATGTTTCCACCTGGAAATAGGTTCATCACCGTTACTTCAAAGCAGGAGCTCAGGAGAGTCAAACCTTGAGTACTCAATTCTCCTTTTTAATGGTGGTAAAGAAGTCAGACGCGACAATTTGGCGATGTGGATAGTTAATTTGCCTGGAGCGCTTTATGAATATTAATCCTGACACATATAGAGACACTGTACAATTGAATAACAAAGGATAGAGAGATCACATGTTTAAAACCAAACCCAGAGACAAAAGGACTGGGCCATTGAGGTGGGACTTCATTTCTGTTAAAAACATTGACTGGATGGACTGTGAGCATTTGTGTGCAAAGCAGCATCGTTTGGCTGCAACCTCTAGCTGAAGTAATCAGACTCCTTAGTGTAGGAGTAGCTAAAGTCCGAGAGGCTAGCAATGAGCCCCATTGTGCACGTGATTAAAAGAAACCTATGCAGTTTCACTTTCTTTGCCTCTACTTTTTTTTAAATCCACTGCAGATATTTTTTTAAACTCTAGTATTTGTCAAGATAGACTGACAAATGACCCCCCTGGAATTTCAGCTACATAGGGGCTTTTCTACTAGCTACAGCATCATAGAAAAGCTACAAATGTTAACTTCTACAACCATTTTTTTAAATTTGAGTCTTTATGAAGTAATGAATGCTTGGAAGCTCTCTAACGCAAGCATGTTCTCTCGGGGCTGTGCTGGGCACTCAGCAGGGCTGTTTACACAAGTGGGACCCAGCCAAGTCCCAGCACCTTGAGGCGTGTTGCTTTCAGTAGGTCCTGCTGCCACCTACTTGCCACTCAGCCCAGCGCAGTGTGGCCAAGTGCCTGCTGCAAATTGTCTATTTTTGGCCTTGTTCAATTCGAAAATCGACGAGTGCCAGCTGGCCCACATGCTATTTCACTTGATTTTTAAGTACTCCTTCAAAGTTCGGTGCTAGTCCTGGAAGTATTTGTAAAACAACCTCATGTCCAGCACTCGGGAAGTTCTGTTCCTATCTGTGGCCATTTCTACGTCTGCGACACGCACTGAATGTGCTGGGGTTGTGGGTGTCCTGGCTGAGAGTCACTGCAAGCCCAGCCCACCCCAGCTCCAAGATGGGCTTGTTCCCCCCTCACCTTCCTGTGTCTTGTAGGGGGAAAAGCCCCAACAAAACAGAAATTTAAATGTCAGCACCTCTCTAGTGCAAGAGCATAAATATAGCATTCATTAATGGTGTCTCCAGACCGAGGGCAAGATAGGAAGATATTTCAAGACTCAACTCTGACCTTAATTATGCCCTACATTGCTGTAGGAATGCATCTTCATTGGTTGAGGGGGGAAAAAAACCTTTTTCCTGTTCTTCTAGAAAACTCAGAAGGAGAAGAAACAAAAATGGTAATTAGAATCCAAGCAGACAGAGCAAAAATGGCTGTTACTTGTTCAGCATTAGTACAGAGGAATATAGTATGCACCAACTCCTCAGGCTGAACTGAAAGGCAGATTCAAAGATCTAGAGCTCAAGAAGCTGCAAGGCTGGACACAGCAATCAAAAGCTTCAGAACTGGTGGGTTTATCTCCTCCCTGTAGTACAACATAGCCCTGTGAGAGCATCTCCCCCAAACACCAGTGCAGATCCACAATATTAATAATCAGCCACTGCTGCCGGGAATGCCTCATGCTGCCACTTATTTTGAGACAATTTGTCAATGGTCCTAACTCCACAAAGATAAGGTTAATATTCAGTGTTTGACACCAGCTGGAAGAAAAGGAAGCTTCTAGAAAGCAGGTCTCCCCTGTTAAATGCAGAAAACACTGATGATGTAAGTGCACTTCTTGAATTGCCATCACATCTCCCTCCCTCTTCCATCCTAACACCAACACCTCTGTACACTAATTCATTAGTCACAGCATCTTACAGTCAATCAGTGTAACCAGTCTGCATCTTTCAGTGAATGATAAATATATCCATACATGCCCCTGACACGAATGTGCTGGTTGGGAAGAACATGTGTGCAGGTTTACTGTTATGGTAATCACTGCAGAATTCTGTTACCAGCAACATTAACCCAGGTGAATGTTCACTTATTACAGCAGCACCTTCCTTCCCTCAAGGAGATCGCCTGTACCACTTATCATAGATTGTATTAGTTTGTAACACCAAGAGAGATTGATTAATTGGTTAAAAACCAAAAGTTGAGAGGAAAAGAGTCTTTTCTAAACCTGAAGAGTGGTGCTTTGCCAGATTTATAAACTTGCCAGGATTTTAAATTGTAATAATGCATCAAATGAAAGCATGCCAGATGAACTCCTTTGGTGTTTGAGATAAGAAGCAGATAAAGGTACTTATATGTAAACTCCAGTGGAAATACCAATGTGCATAAAATACCAAAGGCAGAAATAGATACTTCTTTACCTGTATGACTTAAACTTGCTCAACCTTAGTCTTCTGTTTAGTGTGTCCAAAACATTTTCCATCTTAAATACATCTTTGCCTGTACAAGGCTGTCAGTATTAAAGCAGAGACTGAATAATGCCATCTGGCATAAAAAGCTACACTGCGTCAAACAGCCCCTCATATGAAAACTATTGTCCCAAGTAACACGCAAAATTAAATACTTTACAAATAAAAAGGCAGAAGGCACATGTTTACAGCAAAAACTTGCAGAACTGATGAGGAAAGGAGAGATATCAGGAGAGTATTCCATCACAGAAAAGTTAGCTCAGGCTTTCATGTGAAAGAAATTAGAAAAGTCCAGGTAGCAGCATTATGAAATGTACTTGCTAAATTTGGAGATGCTCTTACATAATTACATACAAGCTTTTTCCTTGTCTAGAAGAACAGCGGCATAAATAATTTTTCTATTTCTATATACCTAGCTCATAATGTCTAATATTCTTGTATTTTCAGTGCTGCTCCAGCATGTTCAGCACTGCAGCATGGGGATCTTGGTTCTGTCCGGTAACCAGGAATTTACAGCCCATTTTGGTGCTTCTTAAGGATTTGTCCAAGTTTATCACCCAACTGTTATTGACTAAAGCTTATTGCTTAGTGTCTCTCAAACTTTTTGCAGTGCATTTTCATTTCAACTATGATGAATAATTTAGATAGAGTGAAATATGCCGCTTCATTGTTCACTCTGTGACCAGTAATTCAGGAATCCAGCAAATCAGCACAGACTTGACATGGCATCAAAAGTTTATCCTCCCTCAAAAACTGACATTTTCTACTTATTTTAATTACTTTTTACTAGATATGAATCCCTCTTTCCCTCGTGTATATTTTCTTACTGCTAAGAAATACTAGCTGGCACACAGCAGTAACATCTCAGCAGCTGAAACAGAGAATTTATAAAATTCTTTTTCAGAACAGCTCTAAGAAGTGTTTTACAATCACAAGAAGCAAGCACAAGTGGCATGTTGTCAAAAGGAACAAGTAATTTTAGACTAATGGCCAGGCAAAAGGAATGCACTGCAAATTGTGCAAACAGAAAGATTTGTAATGAACAAAAGATTATGGTGACTTGTTTCATGAAGCCCTCCACACACACTGCAGCTCTCCTCTTGCCTCACTGTCACAAAGAGCTGCACTCTTGGAGCAGAGACAGTGCAAATAAAGTAGGTTGGTTTGCAATACAAGAAAGATGAGCAGAGTCTCCCTGCATAGTCTTGTGGGACATCAGTCATAGCAATTTTTTCTTTTGTCACAGGCTAATATAAAACAAAATAATAGGAGCCTCCCTGATTAAAACAAAAAAAACAAACCCCAAAACAACAAAAAAACCAAACAAAAAACCAAAACCACAACAAACAAACAAACAAAACAACAACAACAACAACAAAACAAAACAAAAAAAAAACCAAAAAACAAAACCTAAAAACCCCCAGAAAATTAAAAGCAAAATGAGACATCTGGACACAAGGCAAAGAAATCTATGGTTCTGTACCACATCTAGTAATCTATACCCACCCTACCTGCAAGTACTGTGCATCTACAGCACCCAGCATCATGGCATCAACAAGAACTCAGATTGTGACTATGAAAATCTGTATGTTGTTAGTCTATTAGTGTATATTAAATCAGTGTAAGAAATGAGAAGGGGTTCATTTCAGCACTTGTCAAGCACTTGTTTATCACCTTACCACAACAGCAGTAATTACGGGTATGGAATGGTGTATGCAAAGAAGAGTAGCATGGAGAATACCAAGACAGTAATCTTCAATATATGCAGTTGTTAAATATTATAGCTACACTAAGATCGACTGCAAAAACCTCAGCTGGCAAGGCAGACATCTCTTTATTACTAATGAGACAGTGCAATTCTTTATGGTATGTTTGCTTCAAAGAAAAGATCTAGTTTGTTTTTAATTAGTCTCAAAAGGAGGTTTTCATTGAATAGGAGATTCTCAAATGACAAGAGAAAACAGGAGACTCAGCATAAGTGAAGTGAACTAGAACCAGAGGAAGAGAAGCTGAGTGTCTACTGGACAGGCTTGCCAATATCCCAGCAATTCAATGTCACTTAGAGCAGAAGCATGCAGCAAGTGTCTCATTATATTAAGGCAACTGCCACCTCTGAAGAAGTTGCTGATGTAAGGTTTGTGCATGAAAGAAGTTTCAGCAATTGCTGTAGGGGGTTTTGTTTGTTTTCTTTAAAAAGACAAATTAGAATACATTGCACAATGGGTAAAGTTAAAAAATGTCACAATCCATTAAGGAAAGAATGGACCCAGCAGCAGAACCTCCTTGGGTTTGGCATTTTAAGGAAAGGAGTGGGTGAATGGTAACTATAGAACCACTAATCAGGCCTTAACTATAAAGAATTTAGCACATTATAGGCAAAAAAATGGATTAGGAAAATAAGCTTTAAAGGTGTTGAAAAGCATATTCTAAGATTTCCTTTTAGCAGGATGAGTATTTTAGATTGACTCAAAATTCTAAAACAGAAATTGATACTAATGCTGACTAATAAGAACTAAAAAAAATTCTTTAAACACTAGCCTATTTTGTCAAATTTGACTGAACTAAGGAACTTTTATACATAAAACAGGTTAGAGACCAGGAAAAATAAGTTCTATCAAAAACTTAAATAAACCAGAGCAATAAATGCACAAGGACAGGATAGAATATAATTGCATATGACTGTGGATTTTTTCAGAGCTTTTTGCCCTGCTAATAAGAACAGCAGAACTGTCATGTTTACCTCCACAGAGAAAAGAAGTGAATGACTCCAAATCAAATAAGCAGCTATCAGAGAAGTATTGTTTGACACTGTCTGCAGGGCTCTTCATAGCAATCAGTGAGGCTTAACTTTCCTATCATCATTTTCACGAAATTCAACCCCTTTCTGACAATCTCAAGGTGATAATGCTGCTAATTTACTTGTCTTAAAAAATCTTACAATCTTGCTTTTTCTTCTGAAATCCCGTAAGAAAGATGCTGTGAAGTGAAAAGTTGAAAAATATCTAAAGAAACTACACACAGTATAAAAATGCAGGGTGCCAGGAATCAATATCAGGACCTCAGAGAAGTTACTAATACTTCCCTAAGCCAAACAGTTGCCACTAATAATAGTCAGGACCAAAAATGTAACAGCCTTTATACACATGCTTAGACATCTTTCGATACAACAACAGAAACCAGTTAGATTCATGAACTCAGTATTTGAGAAAAAAATTTGTTTCAGTCATTAACTACCGGAAAAGGGAGCACCAGTTCTTTTCACTCTTTTGCTCCTTAGATGGGAACCATTAGCATTTCAACTGGTTTTAACGTCCTTTCTTTGTTTCTAACAATCAAGAAAGAGGGAACACCCCACAATCCAACAACAATGCCTGCATACCAAAAGTCATCATTAGCAAGTTATGTATGTTTTTTCTTCACCCATTTCCTTTTACTTTCCAGTAGCACAAAGGCCATTGTTGGCTATTCCGTTAAGTGATCCTGAACAGTTTGCTGGATTTAGTTGATATCTGATACAGTTTATCAATTGGGTTTGGGTTTTGACAGAAAGGGAACCCATTGTGTCTGTTACAACAAAGAAAGTTAATGGCAGTTGCTTGTTTCAGTCAAGACACTATATCTGGTGTAGAAACACGCTTAGCGTGTGGACACTGCCAGGCTCATGGTAGCAGGAAAAGATGCGTGGCATTTGGAAATTTTCATAACCAGTACAAACCTTAACATGTGCAAATGCATATTTGCTTTGCCGATATTCAAACCTGTAAGCTCAGAAACTCATCTCCTAATGAGCACTCATAAGTTACAAAAAACTCACTTGATCTAGTGGGTGTTTAGTCTCCTCAGATTAATAAATTATGAATAGCCAGGCCATTTCAAAAACAGATATACCTTTATACCACCTAAATCATTAAAAGCCTCTGTTTTTGTAAGTAACTGCTATTCCAGCTTTAAAAATCCATATTATATTTCTTTTTTTATTCATTGTACAATTCAGTTCAACTGATGCTTTGCTGTGGTATGTAGGTCACTTGCATTTACTTTGAAGTCCTTTATAAACACAGTAGCAAGCTGAAGCTTTTATAAATGTTCTCCCTCGTCTTGGTGGTATTACAGTCCATTTGAGGGGCTTAGCAATCAATGCACTCGTAGCATTTAAACTAAAAAAGAAGGAAGTTTGATTTAGGCTGATAAAATATTCATATTGGATCATACTTTATAAGTATGTATACTTTATAAGTATTTTAACTTCTCCAGAATTTAAAAGTAGTGTGTTTGCCAAGACAGGATAGCAGCTGTATCCACCTATGAAATATTAAGATACAAGTCATACAATTTGAAATTACATTATCAATCAGATCTACTGTTCTAGTTGCCTTACTGGGGAAAAAAACCCTAGACTTTACACAATCTAGTTCAAAAGCAAACATTTAAATCACCAGTGAAATACCATTTATTTGCCTATTGATTCTATTATTTCTGTTCCAAAAAACAATTCTTCTAGTATGTTATTACTGGAAGTAGCATATTACTACTAGAAGTAACAATAGCACTTTGCAATTATCTCACATGGAACAGTGAAACTTTCAGACAATTGGAATATTTTCTTTCCATATACACTTAGTCTGAGGGGTCCAAGAAGTTGTTGCAAAAAAAGTCAGAGACATTTTTCATTTCTAAAGAGCACTACTCACTTCTAAACAGTAGCAGTATTAAGAATGCAAAAGCCATCGGATGCCTTCTCCACATATTTCTTATTAACAGTAACCTCTGAATTTTAAAAATCACAAATCCTTAGATATTGGCTGTAATAAAAAGACACTAGCATAAATGGGCTCTATTGATAAAGAGGCTTCATTTTACTCCTTAATCATCAGATTAAAACTGAAAAAAAAGTCTACTGTTCAATCACTGAGGATTTGGCCCATTAGCCTTGATAACATATGCTGAACAAAAGCTAAATAGAATAATTAAAACCACATGATTAAATTGAACAAAATGGAAGCCACGAGTTCCATTTTGGTTTGCTAAATGAAGGGTTAAAACTTTTCTGTCGGGTGCACACTACTACTAATTTTCTTTCTTTGGTTTCAAATTTGGCCCCTCAAAACCTCTGCATTTAGCAATATACTGCTTTCCAGAAAACTACAAGACTTTATGAACAGTTCCAAACTTTTTTCCTTACTAATGAATTTATAAAGTAGAAAAACATTTTTGCCTAAAAACAGATAAAACTGCTAGAAGAAAAAAGTTGAAATAGCAACGACTAACTAGAGCATCTTCTTTTTCTTTCTCACTCTGTTATAAAGCAAAAGCCTTACCTGCTAAATCCCTGTCCTGCAAACTAATTCTTACTCTCATGATCTACAAAGCATCTCACTCAAAAGAAATTCTTTCCTACTTATATCTTTTTGTATCAATTAAAGCAATTGCTGGCCCAATTGCAGTTAGAGCCTAATTAGTTTTCATGCATTACCTATCTGTGTTGATTTGGCACAGCCTGGCTTTTGGTAGTGGGGGGGGCACAGAAGTGGCTTCTGTGAGAAGCTGCTAGAAGCTTCCACCTCTTTCTGTCTGACAGAGCCAATCTCTGATGGCTCTGAAGATAGACATGGCACTGGCCCAATTAGAGAGGCTGGCAACGCCTCTGTGATGACATATTTAAGAAGAAAATCAAAACAATGCACACACAGTTTTTCCCCATGGGTGGGAAGGTGCCGCTGCTGTGGCCACCACCACATTGGTGCAGACCGTGGCGATATGCTGCCACAGCCCACAGCAAGCCTTGCCTGCCTGGCCGCCCCAGCCAGCTGTGCCACGAGCAGATGGGCAGGGCAGCAGCGGCTTCTCCTTCCTGGCGCCCCCCAAGAAGAGAGGCGTTAAATAGCGCCAGCACCGCGGCGGCTGCCACTGCCCACTCAATGGCGGCTGGGCTGCGTGGCCAACAGCAGAAACATGGCAAGTGACTCCCCGACGGGGAACCTAGACGAGATCCACCTCTTGATGCTGTGAAATCCTGCAGGAATCTTTGAATTAGTGGAACTTGTTGACAATGGTATTACAAACAGCAGTTTCTCTTCTAGTCAGAGAAGAGGAGGAAGTGAGGACATGTGAGCGAAAACATGGTGACACAAGGTCAGTGGAANGGGAATGATGTTTTAGAGGCTGATTTTACTTCTCATTATCCTCCTCTGACTCTGTTAATAATAAACTTACCTTATATCTTTAAATTTGAACCTATTTTGCCCTTAGAGTGTTTTTCTCCCAGTCCTTATCTCAACTCACGAGCCCTTTGTTAACTTTTTATTTTCCGTCTCCTCTGCCCCACTATAGCAGAAGGTGAGCAAATGACTTTCATGGGTGCCTGGCGTTTGGCCAATGTCAAACCACGACACTATCACACTTTCAGCTGTGCCACTCAGTGAACCCAGGACCTTCTACTCAGCTGAACTGCCATGTGGTTATTGGCCCTGACCCTTACAGAGAGGACTCAGCTTGCATCCTAGAAACAGGATTTACTTCAGTAAAGCATTGGCACTAAGTCCGACACCACAATCCAAAAGGGACCACACAGCTGTTCCCCAACACTGGGGCTGTTCCACTGCCCTTCATGACAGTAAAGCTCCTCCTGGGCCCAGCACTGTACCTCGAGCAGAGTGTGGCTGCTCTGTGTTGTCATCGATATCCAAGCTGTAGGTCACAGACTGAAGCAGAAAAGGAAATTCACTTTTGGCAGTTCTGCTCTAACTCAGGAGTTTGCAGTTGCACTTATGAGACTGTCTTAAACTAAATTCCAATTTTCTGTGCTGAATAATGGCCCAAATGCAATCATAACTTTTCACTTGATTTAGAAACTCCATGGAGGTTGAGCTTAACCTTCGCATCAGGGCTGTGGGCATAACTTTTCCTGCCTTGTTTCTGACTTAGCACAGCATCAGAGAGAGAACATGGCAGCAAAGATTGGGAATGAACAGCCTCTGAAATGTCATGTTTCCATTTGATAAGAAAAAGCAACCAGCAGCTGAAGATGACTTTAATTGCAATCTCATGTAGTAGCCAAGATGATAATCTCTCATATTCACCATTTAACACTGCAGCGCTAGTTTGGCACAGACATCCACAGCAAAGTTCATTTAATATAAATGACTCAACATCTTAGAGTCAGGAAGACAAACAAGGAAAGAATTTTTAGAAACTATCCAGCCTGGATTAATACTGTGATGAGAAAATAGCGAAGGTTTCTTCACTCTTTAGACACAGTGAGATTCCTGAAATGCTCATAACAGGAGTTTACAGCATGAAACCCAATACAGAGGTATAAAGATAATTCTGGAATTCAAAACCACACTTGTGCTTTACTTTGTCGCAAGGTTATGAAAATGGGACAGACTGAATAACTTGCAGATGAAACCGGGGGTTACCTGAGATCTTGATCTCTCTCTTCCTGGTGCAGCCACATTGTCATAGAAACATTTTTTTTAACTTTATAGACAACTCCTGTGTGTGTCTCAGGTGTCCCTGTGAAGGTATGAGGGCCACAGGGAATGGAGTGAAGTTGAGCCTGGGAAAAGGGGTGGGAAAAAGTGTTTTAGCTTTTCTCTTTGTTTCTTGCCATCCAACTCTATTATAAACTACATTCGCTTTTCCCAAATCCAGCCTAATTCCCTGTGATGGCAGTCAGTAAGCAGCCTCCAGGTCTTTGTCTCCACTCACAGCTTTTTCACCTTCCTTTCTTCCCCCATCACATTGAGAAGTGGGAGTGAAGGAGTGTCTGGGTGAGCAGCTGGACAGGGTCACCCCATCATTTACGTGGCACCCAATGCTGGACCCAACCCACAACTCTGAAATTATAGAGGGTTTTATGCTCTACAGCTGAGCTAGCTGGCCATTCTCAGGGTGGTTTGGCCAAGCTTAACCCACAGTAAAAACAGGCTCTGCTGAACCTGTTGTTTTACCAAAACATGTATCTTTTCAAATGAGAGTCCATTTGACCGAGTTCTTGCTGCCGATAAAGCGTTTCACTGGAGATGTGCAATGCTGTATAAATATCTAGACCTGAACACTGAGAAGAAAAGCATAAACAAGTATCTTCAGTACTTGCATGTCTTTATTAAATGTAGAGAACAACAACTGATTTATCAAAGAATTTAATATATGTGGCATCACATTAAGAAAAGCACTGAGTACCCACTGTACATAGTGGTGTTAGTCTAAGCTGGTATGATAATGCAACACAGATTTTACACAATCTTGAGCAAAAGACTTGGCAAAATTTTAACATTTTTGGCAAACAACTTGTATAAGTAGTTTTGCAAAAGAAAAATTGGTCATTACTAACACTGTGATCCACTAATACAGTACATTGCAGGTAAGATAAGCTTGCTTCTTTTGTGCTTGGCCTAAATAAAAAGATAAATAAAAATAAAAGTTTCAGTTAAGTGTGAACAAATAAAAATGCTTCAAATGCTGTTCTCTGATTTGGTGCAGGCCTGCTTTGCAAAGCTGTGTGGTTTTCAGCATTCAGATGGAGACTGTGTCCTGCCAAGCTGCTCTCCTTAGGACTTTTGTATGTGCACAGACATCTCAAGCTTTTGGAGCTGGTTGAGGCTGCTAAGGTTTTCATGTAGGAAAATGTTTAGAGAACAAAGCCAAGAAAGTCATTGCATTTTCTCTGTAAGCTCTGAGATCATCACATTTGCTCTGGTCAAACATATCTTCAGTTCTTACCTCTGTCAGTCCCATCATGTTCTCAGACTTCTGGCACCGAAAAATCTTTCAAAGTAATGAAGAATACTGTAACCAAGATATCACATACATATGCTGCATCTGCAAAATGCAGAAATTCAAATAAATAATTTGCCTGGTTTTCCTCCCAAATGTAGGCATTTTTTGGGTAAAATGTCCTGGAGTTGTTAATGAAGTTTGTGTTTAGCCTACACTGCATCTTTAAATTTGTACATCAGCTCTAACTGGGGTGGATTAAAGGCAAAACACTTAGCAGTCAACTGTAGCCATGACAGTGAGTACAGAATATTCATAGCATTTTTTTTTCTCTTTTTCTTGGAAATGGCAGTATTTAAATGTGGTTACTCAATAATCATTGTGTTGTATATGTGGTTACATTATGGGTAATGATCTGGAAAAGCAGTGTTCAGGACAGGGTTTTCCTGACAAGAAGTTTTGTTGCAAAATAGGCAATTAATCTTCAAATAGACCATGTAAAAACAGGTGTTCAGTGACACACAGATTGGTGGCGTTGGTATTGAAACATCTTGTTTCCTAGTGTGTTGGCACCAGTATGGAGAAAAGAGAATGCTTCTGCAGTTCTCCACTCAAAGTAGACCAACACCTTTATAAATAACTTTTGATTCTCAAGACATCTCTATCTACATCTTCATGTATCATGAAAATTCTAACATTAGAATCTGTTCATCTGAATGGAAAATGCAGCCTAAAATTAGTAACAAACCATCTGCATCTGTGAGATGTCATACACAACTTCAAAATCTATATTCCTACTTTTTGTGTCTGAAATATAGAATAAAATAACGGAACAACATCTTTATATATGAAATCTGTTATTCAAGAAGTTAATATGCTGCTTGAGCTATATTCTGCTGTCTAGAAACCATTATCTCTGGGTAGTTCTGTTCTCCACCTAATCACTTATTTCCACGTATTTGGGTGAAAAGCAAACTGCATGCTAATATGAAGAAAAAAAAATATGTTTCAACCTGAAGAATTAGATTATCACATGGGTAAATGCATAACTACTGCTTTCAGACAGACAGCTGGTATGTGAAATGATGTAATTTCTTTAGACAGAAGTTTTGCAGTGGTCATAGTCTGCTGGCTTAACAACTGATTTGGGTTTTCATGGTGACACAGACAAGGCCTTTTCCAGTTCATAGGAGAAGCTGCCAGAGAAGGGAGTAAGATCAACAACGTCTGAATGTGAACCTAAATACAAACTACTGAGGTGTGTATAGTGAAGAATGAAGGAAGTTTCTATGTATTTAGGCATTTTAAGGAATGCCTTTGTTGATGGGAGAGCCTTGAATTTATGATCCATTGTATTCCATTGCCAAGCCAACTTCTCAGATGGTAAAACAAAAAACTGGCATAGCACTATCCAAGTTGGTAAAGCTTTGCCAATACACAGCTACAAGGCTTCCTACCTTCTAGCAAGAAAATTATGTTCCTTTCCTTTATAATTACATTCAGTTACGTTAAACATTTGCTGCTTTCATTTCTTTTCAGAAAAAAAATGTGCAGGTGTTGGCTCTTTTTAGAATAGTAAACTTGAGAACTTAAATTATTTAATGCTCTACACTTTTTGTAACCTAAGTGTGTTTTGCACTGTTAGAAGGGCTCAACAAAAGTAAACACAGCCAGTGCAAGGTCTGATGGCCTTCTGTAAATTTCAGAATGTTTTTAAAATTTATTTTTAAAAGGCTAAGATTTTTCTTCTGCTTTTCCTTTTAAAATAATGAACTAAGCCAAAATGCCAGTCTGATAGAAATGTTGCCAAGCTCATAGCATTAGAGAACACACTGTCCAAGCTTTGATGTCTAGTCAAACATCACTAAAGTACTTAAACACAAAGAAGAAACAATTTATTTTAAGAATTACCTCTCCTCTAGGGATATGTACAAATTACACTGAGTCAAATAAGGAATATAAATCTTCGAAGCTACCCTTGTGATAAAAAGAACTAGCTGTAGTTCTTCATAGGTTTGACTCTGGCTGGTGGCTTTTAAAAATGCATATTGATTAGCAGCCCCGCTTTCTAAAATCACTTTATGATCTGGTCACTATTTAACACGAGAGCAGCTGGATACAAGTTAAATTTATGCCTATCCTTTAAATGATGGATGTTGAAACAGATTTGAACTGTACAGTAACTGTGTTCACACAAACTCCCTATCAGCTCAAGACTGCTGTCTGAGTGATTTCCAATGCAGTCCGTTCCAGGCCAAGGAGTTGAAGGACAGAAACTAATGTCTCTTATATTCCAGGTGATTAATGTTGTTTTCCAAAGTATTTGTCACCTGTACCGATATCCACATGCTCAACGTGTAGGCAAACTTTTTCTACCATGCATTCGGAAGGTAGTTCAACAAATAAAGCTTTTTTTCAGTGCATGCTGTTAGACATGAATAAGCCTGGTATTTCATTTATCAAAATTCAGAACTAGGCTTATGATCCAAATTAAGCTTCAAAACACTTGAGTATATATATATAAGGTACCCTTTCCCAGCCAAAACTTACATTTTTCATTCTAATGAGATATCAACAAGGTTTGCTTCCAAGAATGTTTACAATATTTTTTAATCACTTTACTAAAATTAATAAAAATTCTTCCCTTAATATTCATGAGTTAACATATTTAAAGAATCTAGCATGGAAATTTTTATAATAACCTAAAGCAAGCTCATCAATCTACAATTTTATTTCCCAAAAACTTGTGATAAAAAATAGCTTATGTCCCCAAAAGAATTTAATATTACAGAATAAAGTAACAATATTCCTCAATCTCACAATAAACCTCAACACTGTTCCAACAGGCATTGACAAGAACAGTTCATTTCAAAAGAACAACCAAACCTACTACTGCCTTAAAAATCAAGAATGTAATTAAAAGAAATAACAAGCAAAAGAGAGAGAGAATATTTTTTATTTATATACATCAGATACAGATATATAAACTGCACTGACCTACATAAAAATCAGTATGGAAACTTCCCACTCTTTTTCTCTGTAATAAACATTGTTCATTTATCATCTTGGATTCTGGATACTAAACCCCCTCACTTTCAATTAACTTATAGAGATGTTTCTCTACCTGCCTCACCTTACCAATTGGAGAATGTTTGTTTGCATCAGAAACACCCCATAAAGGAAAATAATTCTTAAATCACCCATATCATCATCCCTTCAAGAGGTCAGACATTGTCCAGGGAATACCCTGGAAAAAACACTTCCTGACAGACTGATAAGCAGGAAGCATCTACTATGAGCATCATGAGATTCAGGGCTAGGACTGAGAATTTTTAAATTCCAAGTCTCTGAAGCCTGACCATGCCCTTTCAAGAACCACACCTGCTCAGTGACCAAAATTTCAAGTAACGTAAATGGAAAGAGGATCAAACTTGAAATATTCATAGAGTTAGAATTGTTTCAAGAAATGAGTATTACAGACTTCCATGTGGAAGGTGTAAACCTGACTCACCCAATCTGACTATAGTAAGATAGAGCAGCTGGCATCATCCCTCTAGAGGAAAATTATAGGGTGGTGGCCTCCATCTAGAGCTCTGAGTGCTGGGGGGCATTCTAGGCAGGACTTTCAGAAAAGAAAAGTCACTTTGCACTGCTCACATAAACGGATTACAGCTACTGCCCTCTGGAGTGAGCATGCTCCCTGCTATAACCAGCATCAGGTGGAGTCCAGCAGTGGAGACTGCACAGCTGACCTTGCTGAAAATGTACAGAACTCCAAAGATATCCTCACATTGCAAAAATCCCCTTACTTTTGTTAGTGTCCTTCCAGCAGCTGTTTATTATTGTGCCAAGGTCCAATGTGCTACTTGTTTCAAAATACATAGAATTCTGTCTTGGGTGCCATGCCCATGCATACTTCTGGAAAATGAAAACAAAACTTCCTGGGCTGCCTTTGCAAATGTTGCTTCTCTACTCACTAGAATTAAGAAAATTTAGGTACAGCTCTCTTTCCATTTCTTCTAAAGATAAAATGAAGCATAAGAAACAGGAATTAACTTAGATACAAAATACAAAAAAGAAACATGCACTTGACTTTTTTAGGGCTAGAAAATGTCTTTTCCTATAGTTACGCAGATACTTAGAGTCAATCAAAGGGCATGCAATAGTGGACTTGCTCTAGTACAAATAAAATCACTCCATTAGTTCTACTGTTTTATGTAACCGTTCGATCCACTTCAGTGGTTGTAATGGTCTGATGGGAGAAGGCTCAAAAGTACCTTAACAATCCCTTTATTTTGTCAAGTCACTCTGCAGCTCTCTCTTGTATCACTTCACTCAAACATGCTCCGTGCTACCTACTGAGAGAGTAAGAACAATTCCAGACCCTTAAAGAAATGCCTTATTTCTTGAAACTGAGTACCTCAGTATGGAGTAAAATCCTCTCTGTCTTTAATACTGAATTTAATAAACTCTATGTCCACATCTACACAGTCATTTGCTGATTCCACAGAGCACAATGGTCCAACCTTGTGGTCTTTTGTTAGCACAGGAATCTGTTATATGTTAAATAATCAAAATAATTTGTGTTTGAAGACATGCAGGTTAAGAAGATGAACTACAGGGAAGAGGCAGTACAAGTGATCAAGCTGACACTTCCCTTTCTTTTTTTTGCAGAAAGAGGCGAGATTTTCTCCTACAGATTTTCTAAGATCCTGATATTACATATAAAAGATATATTCATATTTTTACAAGTATTAGGCATTTAAAGATGCAGATAAATGCTACATAAGCACGTCTGAGAATTACACTGAAAGCCTGTCTGTAAATTCAAGTTCTTAAGTCCTTTCAATGTAACGAAAGACGTTGATGCCATGATATTTAAGCATGCAGATAAAAGTACATGATTTTCAGACATGTTGATCAACCATGATTCCTACTGATCATAGTCAAGTATTTAAAACAATATGCTGATAGCACAAGTGCTGCTCTTTATTGGTCTGCATTAGTCCCTTATACAGCTCTGCAAATTTGAGTGGAATTACACTTTTGGACTTCGTACCAGAACTGTGTCACACTCATGCAATTCATACAGTTTCATTACCCGATGGTTCCAGTTCTCTAGCACAACAAGCTCACCTACTGACATTTCTTTCATGCATTTATGGAAAACAAACTGAAAGGAGGGACAGTGACTTGCAAAATAGGAACTCTTATTATCTGTTTTCTGTTGTATTCTTAAACTGGAAGAAGAATTCCAATTAGGATTCTCAGTATCTTACCAGGATCTCCTGGTGCTAGGATATGTACAAGGAGACTTTTTTTTTCTCATGAAACTTAAACATACCAGGTTCTCAACAAGGAGAGTTTTTAATGAACAGCACTTGCCCTCTAGAAATGCTGCTTTTTCAAGACAAAAAACTCAAGCACGCGACCAGTAAATTACATTCTGAAATATCTAAGAATTTGGAACTAAAAGCCAATACTTTTTAATTCAGCACTTCCATTATGGAAGTCGGTTATGCTGTTCAATAAAACTGCAGTGAGACAGCTCTACGTGTCTCTCCTCTTCTAAAGACAGAGCTGTGAGTTTAGAAGTCATAAGAAGGTGCTCTGCTTGCACGGAGATTAAATTTCATACTTTCTGGTACACTGGACATTGAACTACAATAATGTCTGTCAGTTTGCAATAAAATGAGTGATGGTAAACCAACAATTAGATCTAAAATATCTTAAAATAACTGGATAAAAGCACTAGAAGGCTCGTGTTTTTCTCAAATCCTGTTTTCCTTAAATACAAAAAGTTAGTTTTAGTATTGCCAAGAATATTTTTGATGGGGGAGACTAAAAACAAACAAACAAACAAACCAAACCAAACCAAAAACCAAAACCAAACAATTCTAGTGAAAACTAAATCTTTATTATTTTAGTGCTGCCCCTCTCTGTTTTAAACTAGCATCTTGTAATTACGAGCAGTGCTGTCAGAAGGTATGCACGTGTACATTCAAGGTTTCTGTTAGTTCTTGTATAGTTGTTTTAAAGAACAACAACCCCCAGTACTTGCTAATGAATGCACTGACTCAAAAGAGGCACTCTCCCCAGCAGGCACTGCCCCGATCTTGCTCAGTGCTGCATGAAGCTGGGAGAAGAAAGAGAACAATTTCAATTGTTCTAATCTTGCAGAGCCCTGTGCCTTTTGATCTTCTTCGTCCCCTCTTTGTGAAGCACGACTTACACTGCCTGCAATTTACTGAGTTCACTATTTACTTACCTGTTTTGAGCAGTAACAGCATAGTGTAAAGTTCCTCTGCAGCTCTTGGACTATGATTTTTCTTGCTTCTAAAGATGACATCTGCATTTCTTTCTATTGTACAGTCTGGATGTCACTTCACCTGTCTGGTGTCTTTCTAAAATCAACATGTGAACCTCTAATTGCAGAGTGTTTGTTTAGTGACTAGAACAGACTTTTCAGCTAATCTCTGATTCATTTCCCCTCAGATTTTGTTTAGAGGCTGCGAGGGACAGTTCCACAGCATATGCTACACCTGTTAAGGTGGATAATCACACAGCTTGTAGACCAATTAATTAAGAGGTAGGCAATTCTCATAGAAACTGTTCATTACCAAAACTTCCACTGGCATTTATTTCTTATAAAAGCAAACATGTGTGGTTGTATTGAGCAATTCTCTCACCTTTATAAATTAGTTTTCTGTTTAGAGGCTGCATATCTAAGAGAAGAAGGAACACTGTGCTTGGTACCCAGCTACTGGCAAAGCGGACTCCTGTCTGTGAAGACACTTGCTCATTATAGCATATCTGACTCCTGTCAGTGCCACACTAGAGTGAGAAAAAGGACTGTGATGCATTGCAAACCTGGTATTTTCCACAGCTTTGAGAATCAGAAAATAAGGCGGAGTAATTAACACTGTTATCAGTTTATACTCTCAGAAAAGGAGCAGAAAAAATGCAGCCAGACATGGCTAGCTTGGCTAGCTGACAATTCTCTGGATGGCCAAAAAGCTCCCTTGACACAGAATTGACCATAACAGGTTTCCACCAGCCTTTTCTCAGTGTATAAGCTGTTACAAAAAAGGTTTCAGGGATGTTACTTCAGAAATGACTACAGAGAACACACTACAAAACGTTGCAAGTGAGACAAGAGGTTACTCTAACCTGCACCAGAGAGATCAGAGCAAACAGCTTCCCCAGACTGTGCATAATCCCCAGCTTCTGTGGCAAGCAATTCTCATCAGAAGCACAATACTGCAAACTGTATATAATTTTAAATACATCTATTGCTGTTTTAGAGCTTTAATTTAAGTACTTAATCATAATTTAGTATTTGAGATCATAATAATTAAGTCAAAATCCCAGCCTTTGAGTGGTAATTTACAGCTTTAAATGGAACATGCAAATAAAAAGATGGTTGGATATATTCAAATGCATACTTGCAGGTCTCTCTGAAAGATACTCTCCATACACAATGTTTGCATGGTAAGTTTTTCAAAGTCAGTATAGAGGAGCCTCACAAAGATCAATGAATTCAGTCATATGGTATAAACCTTAAGACAACCCAATAAATTTATCTTCATTTATGCACATACATGTCTAGAATTCTTCCTTTGAATTTTCTTGTTAAAATTCTAGTTGTACATTTTAGCTGATAACACCTTTGCTATCTGACTAGATCCATTTTTGATCTTGTCACAGATTTGATGCTGGGGAAAGGCAGAATTATGCAGGGGACACATGGAGGTTAAGCAAAAAGAGAATCAGAACAACACTGTTAGCTTCTCACAATTCAGAGAATTCTCCATCTGGATTCTGATGAGTACCAAAAGCATTTGAAAATTCAACAGCACTGATAGAGAAGGACACCAGTGAAATCAAAATACGTTCCTCCTAGTTCATAAAGTCTTCCAGTCATGTATCAAGGGTGAACAGCCTAATCCATTATGTTAGTCATTCATTTAGAGGTAGGTAATAGGAAAAGATCCTCAGGGACTAGCAGACATTTTCTAATAAGTGACTTGCTGTTCTTTAGTAAGTTCAGTCCCACAGGACACACATTTCTGAAGTCTCAACACATTTTTCCAAGTGCTAGGAAATGCAATAACAAAAAAGTTCTGCATAACTCCTGTTCCCAAAGCTTAAAAATATCAATTTAAACCCTTGCAGCCATGAAAGAAGAAATCATGTAAAAAGGAAGTATTTCTGACCAAGCAATAAAAGATTAAATGTATGTTTTATTTAAAGCTAGATTATATTATATAGACTATGAAGAATGAAGTCTTTTTTTGCCAGAAGGCCAAAATTTGGGACCTTCTTCTGTTTTGGCACTCTGCATCCTTGTGGAGAAGGCATAGTGCGAACCAATGAACACTTTGCAATTATATAATACTACTCACCCAAGAATGTAGACTATTTAGTTGTGCTCCATTCGTTCAGCTCTACAGTTCTGTGGGACATTTAAAGTTGAAGAACTCTTTGAATGTCATGCAGACGGCTATGAAAAGCTCAGTTAGTCATGATTATAGAAAAACACAGCAGAAAAACAAATATTTCAGATTAGTATTATTTCAAATCCTAATAGCAAATTCTAAATTTTAGGAACCTAAAAAAATGTTAGAATCTATTAATGTACTTCCTGGCTTCAACTCTGCCTGACTTCCAGGCTTAGCCTTGAATCAGCTTTCTCTTTCAGAAATGTTCTGGCCATTCCGAAAAAACAACACAAGCAACTCTGTATAATGCAAAAGCTAACACAAAATAATTTTTAAAAGCACAGAAATACTTTTCATATTTGTTTGTTTCCCCCAGTGAAGTTCATAAAGATAATTAAACTTCACAGACTTTCTGCAAACCTGTATTACTGCCAGGCTAAGGTTTTTTTGTTTGTTTGTTTGTTTGTTTGTTTGTCAGGTTTTTTTGAAAGACGTCTGCAAATATTCCAGAGATTCTTTTCTTTCATTTAAGTCAGTGTGACCGAGTAGGTTGGGAAGGTTTTGAGTTTTTGGAATTTAATCATATTAATTGTCAGTAATGCTACTCTGGTCTTATCTGCAGCTGTTTGTAAATGATACTTCCCAGAGTTTTTATACTGACATCCAGTGATTAACAGGATATTAAAAAATATAATGCATCTCAGAATCTTGTCAAATTATATCCTTTTTAGCTACTTAATTAGGACAAGTCCAGAGTTAAAAATTCAGCCAGCACACGCAGGAATAAAACATATGGGAAAAGGAAAAGAAGATGAATCTTCATAAGATTTTTTTCTGTTTTCCAGTAAATATTTAACGAACTTGTAAAATCATAATCATCATCTGTAATTCAGAGGATCACTTCCAACTAGTGCAGCTTTTCTCTTTCTATACATCACATATTTACTATTCAACTTGAACCAGTTTTTGGTACATTTATAGTGAATAAATCAGCTTTCCAGAACAACAAGAGCATGTTTAGTGCAGGTAAGGTCTGCACCATTCTACTATTCCCAGCCCAGACTGAATCCAGCCAGGTAAATCAAGGTTTCCTTTACAGAATTGAATTCTGCCAACAAAAAAGGAGTGTCTTTTGTTGGCTGGTTTGTTTGATTTTTAATCCTCTGTGGTACAAAGATATTCCTTGGCTACAATAAGAGAGTATCCTATTGTGTTTTCATGTCAATGTTTTATGCATGGCCAGAAAGTGCTGATAAAGCATTTCTGTGCATTCAGAGGGGAAAAGCACTCAAAAATGTGTTTCTGTAAGGCTCTGAAATGTATCATAGTGGAATTGTGTGTGGGTTTCAGCTAAAACAAATAAGAGCAATATATGCTAAGTTTATCTTCCTTGCATCTAATTTACTCTTGAAAAGGAGTTTAATACTAATGAAATATATAGATACACCCTGGTTTTAAACCCAGATAAAGAGCGGACAAATATCATTGCATTGTTCGTATTTTATAGCTTTTCCAGCTCGTTTGTACCATTCCCAATGATTTGCCCATGTCTTTTTCCTGCCTCTAAATGGCCAAACAAGCCAATCTGTGTCATAGCTTTTGGAAGTAAAAACTTTGGGACCCAACAACATTTCCTCATTCCTGAAGGACCCAGCTTTCCATACTGTGTCTTTAACAAATTAAATTTCATAAAAGGCAATTTCAAGATGCCTTTTATGCATAATAACTTCGATGTTCTAATCAAATCAGATCCTTCCAAAGGACAGAGCACTGTCAAATTCATACTTTCAAGCATTTAATGACTTATACCTATATGCTCAGTTTCTCTGTTATTTATACATTTAAATGAGTTTCAATTGGAACCAGAATAAAGGAGGATAACACTGAAAATGTGTAAATATTCTTGAATAACAATTTGATTTAGAACCAGATCTCTCTTCCTCACATGTAACACTCTCAGGTAGAGGATTGGCAGTCAGTGGCGAGCAGCCTGCACTGGCCTGCTGCTCTCAGGAAGCCCAGTTTCAGCTGATGGACAAACAGAGAACCAGAAACGCAACTGAGGGCAGAATGGCACCATGTTAGAAGTCCTCCTGTAGCTCCAAGTGAGATTGCAGCTTCAGCCCTCAAAGCAGAACAGCTGTGCTGACTGATCTGATGAACAGCATCCTGTTCATTAAAGGTGTGAGGTACAAACCAGATCTGTGTTCTTGGCATGAGCTGTTCTCTGTACATCCAGTTTGGAAAGCAAATTTGATGCAGGACTAAAATTAGCATGCTAGGATGCATGCTAATTTCAGACTCCTTCTGTCATCACTGGAGACAATCCACTCCCCAAGAGGAAAAGCCCATCTAAGACCTGAATCTGGAAATTATTTTCATGTTTCACTGATGGAAGGAAAAGCTCAGAGAGTAGTTTCCTAACCTATAGATCTCTAAGTGTTAATTACTAAGAATCCTCAATCCAAGAGAATAGAGTTCAGAATATAAACTTCACTTCTGTAACTTGAGTTCATTTTTAATGAAAAATAGAGGCTGTCTCCCATGAATGCCTGGACCATTGTTTTTGCAACATTTGAAAATATCCCATGTTCTGTTTTCTGAGCATTTTTTGCTCCCTGTTCTTGCAGAAGGCAAAAAATAGCATGTATTCTTACCCTGAGGAATTTTAACATGGGGAATTTATTTGGGTTTATCTGTATCAGACACAAGATACTTGCTATCACACATGCCCAGTCATCTCTATCTGGCTAAACTGACTGTAAGTATAGGATTGCACTTACATCATTTATGAGGAAGAATACTAAGTGCATGAAGGTCACAAGGCCATCACGGAAAAAAGTGGGAAAAGTATAAGAAGAGAGGGGAAAATAAAAGGGAAAACAACATAAAACCAAAAATTGAGGTTATCCCCGGAGTTACTGTAGAGTCTGGGGAAATATTACAGCAAATAAATATTTTAGAAAAGATACTTAAAAGACAACACATCATACTTCCTGCACTGAATGAATGCAGGAAAAATGCTACTCCCAGATTGCTCTGCCTGAGCATCTCTCCACACGCTGGGCACTAGCTCGGATGCCTTCTGCAGTGAACAGCACTGCAGCACAGCCTTCTCTACCTAAGGCAAGGATTCAGAGAAACTTCCCAAAATAAAAGGTTAGATATCAAAGTATGCATGGACAAGGCAATATCTCTATAAATATATAGATAGCTCTAACTGGTATATGATTTATTACATAATTTATACTATAATTCAGCTTACCATGTTTTCCAGGCAGAAGAAATCCATTAATGTTTCAAACATCACGAAAAAATGAATGTACATGATCTCTCTGAAGCATGTATGAAGCACAAAGGGACTACACCTAATAAAAATCAATCTATCAATTCGCCAAGTCTATGCATCTTCCATATTCATAACTTAAGACATTAAGAATTGGATTTTAAAATTTGGATAAATTCAACTTATTTGTAAATGTTTTTAAAGTAAATCATTGGACAATGCATTTTCAGTGATTAGTGAAAAAAACAGTGGGAAAATTTAAATTTATTTATTCCACAACTTATATTATCTATGAATCTCCAATTGAAAAAAAAATAGTTCATAAAATATATTCTAGTCTGCTCAAGTTCAAAAAAGCCTGTGTATGATTCATAAACATACAAATAATGTTACTTTCTCTTGTCTATTGTCAGTACTAACACATATTGTACAAGTTGGTACAATGTCATTTATTAAAATTCAGTTTAAGGCAAGTATTGGTCCATTGCATACAACTGTACAAAATAACTGCAGTGATTTTACTTCCTCAGATCTTTTTAAGGATCCACTTCTAATTAGAAACAATTTTTGTTTTCCAAGGGTGGCATTACAAACTTTTTCTGTAAATATGAAATATGGAGAACTAAAAAAGATGTAGACCTCATGCCAACAAACATTTAAAGAAGTATGAAAATTTACTACCTGCTTCATTGTATCATCCAGAAGGAATATTACTCCTGCATCCCAAAAGAAATAACACTTCCTGAAGTACATCCCAAGAAAATTCTAGAGTTTTTTCATAAATGAGAACAATACTTAAAAACTTTCCTGTAGCTATCAGATGCATGTGAAAAAAGTATAAAAGATTTGTCCAATATTAAGGACTAATTACAGAGAATGCAGAATGTAAAGAAAAAGGAGATTACTAAATATTAAGTAGTATTTGGAGGAAACGTGTTGGGATTATATCATTACATGAAAAGAAAACTAAATAGGACAACCATGTTTAAACAGAAAATATATTTTTATGTAAAGAATCATACAGAAATATTTAGTTGGATTAGGTCTAGAAGCACTGTATAAGATCTTTCTACAAGTAAGATACTTGTATTCTTTTTTTAACTCTCTTTTTAAGTAATAAAAGTATCTGGTACTCTTGTAACTGCCTTCATTCGTATATATTGAAGCGCTTTACGACAGAGATCTTGATCATTTTGGGTTTTTGACAAATGGAAGAGCTGAGGCAGAAGAGAAAGATTATCTGCTATTATAAAAATATTGTATTGATCCTCTCCAAAATCCTATCCAAGCCAGTATATCCCGTTGGGAAAAAAAAAGAAAGGAAGAAAAAGAACAGTCAATAGAAAGAGTTTAAGTGCCTGCTTCTTTGTTTTTCAATAATTTCAATGAAACTTGAAGGCTGCTGAAAGAGATAAAAGCAGAAGTTAGGTTCTCTGAATTCAGCTCTAGCCTATTAAGACAAAATACAGCTTATAAAGGAAGGAACCAAAAGAGAATTGTCCCAGCACAGGGAGAAACAACCTTTAAAGAAGGCATACACGGATTCTTGAAGAATAATACCCATACTCTAAGCTATTACACTATTAATATGTTTTGACAATGTATTGATTTAGAAGAAATATGAAGAAAAGCTCTTTTTTTTTTTTTTTTCAATAGGCCTCATAAAATTCAATGCCTTTAACTTTGGAAATGAATGATTTTTTTGGTCCATGTCTCCACAAATTCCAAGAGCAGTTGCCTGTTGTAAGTTCAGACTGAGTGATAAATGTAAGAGGATATGGAAGAGCTCAGTTTTTAGAAAGATGATAAAATTTGACATGAAGAATAAGAAACAGATTTTAAACAAACGCATGATTTCCTCTTGTAGACAGAACACTTTTTTAGCTTAATTAATTGAATGAACTAGACTAACATTTCCCAAATGGATTCTATAACTTTAAAAAAGCCATAGTTCAACTCAGGGTTCCTTCTGGTCCATGGGACATTTGCAAAGGATACCAAAAACTTCTGACCAAAATTTGGAACAAAATGTAAACCAAAGCAAGGTATTGTTTTCCTTTTATAAAGAAACACTTACAACAGCCAAATTCAAAGAGCAGCCATGGAAAGAGCTCATTAAATCCCACTGCTCCTTGGGGCCTGGAGTGATCCTGGCAGTGGCACTACTGGGGACATCCTGGGTGACACTTTGCTGGGAGGACACATGGGGATCTGAGTACTTTCAAGTCGTTCCTTCCTGCCATCTCTCCAGGGTGCTTCAGCTGAATCACGAGAACCAGACCGAGGCTGAAGGCTGATTAGATATCAGTGCATTCCTGAACTAATCAGTCGTGACTCCTTGATGGAGTCCCTGGCACAGGCACAGCCCCCTGCTAGTGCATTTGGAGTAGCTGATTTCACTGAGTGGATAATAGAATGAGTCCCCAAACAAAGCTCAATTTTGGAAAAGCAACATATACAGTTTATGGCATCCAATCATGGAACTGAAACTATAAAAGTGGAACAATGTGACTCAGGTGACCCATTACAACAGCTTGAGTATAAAGTAACACACAATGAATATGCTGAATTTGTGACTAACCCACTGGCTCAGTCCAGATCTTGTGGAATTTTTCACTGAGGAAATATAAACAGTGTGAGAGCTTTTTATATACTGGGCAAATAAAGTAAGCATTGCCTACTAAATAATTTATTTTGAATTATTTGGCTTCTCCAGCACTGAACACTTGTAAGCAAGGAAAGAACTCAGTCATGGCTTAAAAGACAGGAAAAAAATATTCTGCATGTGGCAGGAAAAAATTCAAACAATAAAACAATTAAAGTGCTAAGACGACACCCCCTATATCCATTCATAAGGAGCCTTGAGAGGGCCTGTAACAAAAACCTTGATTTAAAACAGAGTACTATGGTTCTGTAACTCACAGTAAGAATTAGCAGCTACTGCAGGAACCGTCAAGTTCATGATGAGCTTTGTACCTTTGAGAGCACTGGGTTAAAACTGCAGAGAGGAAATACACACCTGGCCAATTATGGGAATTAACAGCAGGTCTGACAGCCTGTCTGATTCCAACATTGAGCTTAGCACAATTTGTTTTCACCCGTGAGAAACTTAGTAGGAGGAATCCAAACGAGGGAGAGAAAACAGCAACAAGCTGCACCTGATGTTTTTCTGAATGCCTGAACGCTTATGCTATAAATGACCAATAGTGGTATGTTGTAGTTCAATAATAGCCAATAGATGTATTGTAGTAGTTAAAGACCCAATGAACACGTAACCTGATTGATAAACATACAAAAGTGTATAAATTACACTGGTTTTTGCAATAAACAGCTTTTTCTGCCTGAACTTGTAAGTCCTTTATGTCGCATCCGCCTCGACAGCGACAGTCAGTCTTTGGTTCCAAAATCTTTCTGACTTCTCAACGCTAAAATTTTAAGTCACTGCCCTGTCTTTGGTCTCCACACACCCCCTAATTAAAAACAGTATTTATATAGCATATTATTAGATTCGGTCTTAATATTCAAGATTTATGCTTCTGCCCCATTAATTCTAAGTTTTTGGTCTTCAAAAGATTTTTCACAGGACTTCCAATCTTCTGTTCTTTGAGACACACATAATATGGGTGGATAAAATGCAGTTCCACAGATGGGGTCTGTAGAGTTGTTCTTACAATACCATCACTCTCAGCAGCATGAAAAAGACTCATCTATGCAAAAGAATGAACCCAAATATTGGATCAGTTGCATATTGCTGTGGTATGTGGATAGCTCAAACTTAGCACCTTTTTCTGTGTCAACCACCTTCCACAACAGCCCCTCTTTTTATTTTTATTTTTTCATTGTGTTATGTACCATTATAGAAAAACCCTTACAACAAATCTTTACTTGAACATTATAATTTATTATAATTTATGAGTTACTGATATTTTCACAGAGGTTTATTCTGACTTTTGGACCAAATATGAGAACAACAAAGAAGTTTAAAACTTCAGACCCTAATCTTTATGAGCTTCAACAAAAGTTTCAGAAAACATGAAAAGAAACTCTCAGCTGAAATGCAGTCACATCCTAACAAGTTTTCTCCAATCCAAACAGATACTTCAATATGCCTTTAAAAGTCCATACAGTCTGGGCTATGTGGAGGAGCTGACATTGCCATTATTATTCTGTAGCTGTTCTGCAGTTGTTACGAAATTCCTGAATAGTTCCCCTGGAGGACAAAACAGGCCCACAGTTCTGGAATAAGATTTTAGGAAAATAATTAGGGATTTAGAGATACTGATAAGGGAGGATTAAATTCCTGTTGCCAAGAAAACCCACTTGATAGAAACCTGGGTTTAAAGAAATGTCACACTATTTGCTCTTGTATCTCTACAGGGAAGGAGAATGAAGGATTTACCACTTACTTCTTCCTACTCAAGGTGACTCCCAAAAGCCTCAGAGAAAATTCCCCCCAATCCAACTTGTGGTGAAAGGAAATCATCCACCTATCAAAACAGCCAATTATGAATAATCCCGTGGCTCACATTTATCTAGAATGGTTTCCATTCAAAACCTAAAACCAGACTTATTTCAGTCTAACTATTAAATAAATGATGTTATTTGGGTATTTTTCTCATGACTAGACTTCATATCATTGAATCACAAATTGAATGAACCAAACATGGAGGTTACTTTGAGACTGTAAGAATGGGATGGTGATTTCCATACTATTTTATAATTTGCCCTAAAAAAATCTGTAGAGTACAGCTGCTACACTAGTCTTTGAGCTTCCTTTCTGCTTCAGGCAATTCTCAGAAAGAGAGATACAATCAGGAAATAAAAATAAACATGCCAGCTAAAGGGTTGTTTATCCTATTGATTTTCTATTTAATCCCATAAAATGCCTCCCTTCCAACACTATCAGCCTCTCAAAAGAAAGCTCAGAGTGATATTATCTAATCTAAGGATACTTTGGCACAGTGCAGCAATAATTCCAAAGGTTAAAATTTGAGGAAATTTTTGTAATGTTGGTGCCCATTAGAGCTGAAAGATTTAAAAAGCAAAGATCAACAAATCAGGAACGCAACAAATGGGCTGGAAGAAGCCACCAGGGAAAGAAGAAACACTTGCAATTTTTTAAATGAGTGGAATCAGTTGCAGAAGTTTAATTAAGTGACAGAGAAATTGTGTCATAGGTATGTATTGATTGCAAATAAAAGTTTTCATAGGAAGAGGTTATCTAACATTCTTCAGCCTCCCATTTGGGGATTAAAGAACTTTCAAACAGCTCCTTAGGACAGAATTAGCATTTGGCAGTCATCTTCACTACAATACTGGGAAGTCAAGACATCTTCCAAGTTCTTCTCTTCATACTCTGTTCAACCTGTCAGTGATTCATACTTCAGGGGTGCAAAAGAACAGAAATCACTGAATGCACAGCATAAAAGACTGAAAGAAAAATAAAGGGCAATAAAGCAACTTGAAAAAAAGGAGTCTTAAATAATTGCTTGGATCTTCAAGTTCAGTGACGTTTGGAGAACTGACTCTACCACAGTGAAAGCTCCTTGAGGATGTACATTGCAATCCCTGGCCTTATGGAGAATGTGACTTCCCACCTGAGCAGCTCTGGGAGGGTGAGAGCAATGGCATGAACTGCCATGCCAAAGGTGTGCCAACCTGAACTGAACTCTTCTTCTCTAGACTGAGACACTCAGTGGGTTGTCAACACTTTAGGAGGATTTGAGGAAGCATAGACAAACACTTATTGTAACAGCATTTGGATTCTACAAATAATAGCAAAATCAGTGTACTACCATTGAAGTAAGCATGAGCAAAGGTGGGTGTTCTCTGTAAGGGGAAGTGTTACATGTTAGATCCTCTAAGTTTGTAAACCAGGGAGAAAGTTGTACTTGTAACAGTGTTCCTTTCATGATTTCAGTGAAGATAAGCAGTATTTTTAAGACCCTTTGAAGTCAGAGTTTGAAGAAGTGTTATTGGGGTCTAAAATGGGGGAGCAGTGAAATGCATGAAATGGTAACCAATGTGTAAGGTACATCCAGTGTTTTATAAGGCACACAGACAAGGGATACAGGCTATGGATGCAGATGCAAACTCCATGGCTTCAGGACAGAAACAATAAGCATAAGAGTTTAGTTAGAGAATTTACTTTCCTGAGATTCCTCTAATATTAGTTCCGTAAGCAAGTATAACAAAATATTATCCGTAGGAGTTCTTGTACTATATTTAAACTGAGGTGTGTTGAATGGATATCTTAACTCTTGCTGCACAGGTATTAACTTTCATAACTTTTACCTTACAAATTAAAAAAAAAAAAAAAAAAAAAGTAGTTAGATGGTCTGTATTTACCTAATAGTCAACAGTGTAATCTCATGAAAATGCACTTACAAGCTGCTGATATTACTGGCACATATCCATATACTAAATGAAATTGCCTTAGAAGAAAATAAGGTTGGATTTTTACCCAGAAGATGAGAAGGATCAAATTCAGTGGTAATCAATACCTTCGGGGATTTGATATCAGGGAAATTTTGCAAGGCTCTCCCAAGTGGAAATGTACTGAGAGCAACTTCCCTACTCTGCACAAACGAAATCTAAAATACATATGCTTTTGACATCTAAGCTTTTGAAGGTCAGATCCAAAATTAATCTTGAAGCAGTGAGAAAGTAAAGAAAAGGGAAAAAATCTCTTTCATTTCTCTTTTTGTGCAGTGAGACTGTTTTCAGCAGCAGTTCTCTGTCATGTCAGTGAGCATTGCACTCACCAGCTGGTGTAACACAGCTCCAGAGCTCACTCTCTATCGAGGGTGGCAAAGTCTGTTCACACTGCAGCAGGGCTACTGAAATATAACACACCCGAAAAGATACATTGCATTCGGAGTTGCTCCTGCAAGTGGAATCTGAAAACAACGTATTGGGCTGAAGCTCTGAGACAGCCATTTAGTAACTGCTGCAGTACTGAGCAGTTCATGATTGATTTTCTTCCTCTACTTTAACAGTACATAAGGCATACTTTTTCAAGTGTGATGCAAATAAACACTTCATATTTTAAGTAACAGATATATTAAAAAATCTGTATGACTAGATATATAGATATATTAGATATATAGATAAAAAATCTATATGATTTGAGAACTAAATATTATGCTTTTCTCAGTGCCTCGTGCTATTTTTCTTACCTTAAGTTGTTTCCTTAAGATCTTTTTCTATTATCTCACAGAATACTGAACCAGTCTGAAAAATATTAAATTCCTGTAATTCCTGCATACCCTTACTCCTTCAGTCAGTTCTCTGGATTTGCTCAGTCCATAGGACGTCAGGGAGTTTTCCTCACAATTTCTCATTAACATAAAAAAGGATCATCCCTCCTTTGGACTACAGAATAATCTTCTGCCCTTTTGCTTTTTCTGCTTCTTGATGGGTAAAATATAAATTTCTTTTTCTGACTGTCAGACACCAATACAGTAGGCAATAGCAATGACTCAACTGTGAAATATAACACCTTTCAACTTTAGGAGAGCCTCACAAGATTTTGTTCCTTAAAAAAACAAGGTAATTTATTCTTGGGCCATAAACAAGATTTTAATTTGGAGCAAGAAACAATACCTTCCTGGCATAGTAATTAGTATACAATTATCTAAACTGATATATATGCCAAAATGTTTGACACAGCCAGTAGCTGAGGCATGAGTCCTAAGATAAAAAAATAGGAGAATATTGAGACCATTAAAAAGTACATGAAATGAAATGAAAGATAAAGAATTCCAAGCTGACAAGCACATGGTTTGAACTCATTGTACTTAAAGGGACCAGCAGCCAGATCTTGACAATTCTATTGATTGAAAATCCTAAATTAAATGCTGCATGCAAATCTGCCTGGAAATTATTCAGATCTCTGCAAGTCTGTCAGATTCCTGCCAGCAATACAGATGGAAAACTACCTCATCCAACAGGGTTTTAACAACAAATGAAAAGACATCTATTTCAGAATAAGAGAGGACTGAGTAATTCACAATTAATCCGCTTTTGGGTATTTTTTCCCCTTAGGGCAATTGTGGTGAATATGTGCTCAACAGTATTCCCTACAAAATCAGGTTTTATTTATATACAGAGCTGAATGCAGATGAGCCTCTCAGGCTAAAGAGAAAGCCAAGTTAACAGCAGCAGCCAGTTCTGATCAATTATTTTTCCAGCATCACATGAAAATTGGTGACTTTTTAAAAACAGTGTTATTTAAAGATTTTTATTTGCTGGAAAGTTTCTGTAAAATTAAGATCTACGTCTGTAACTTTCATTTAACTATCTGGAAATTCTATGTGATCTGGATAAATGGGTTGTGCATTTCGCCTTCCCAGACCAGTTGTTTATCCACGGCATGTGTGGGAGGTACACTGAATGTTGCTTCAGATGTGAACAGTAGAATATAAGCAGATTTTGCTTTTAAAAAAACACCACTTACTTATGAGCCTTGATATCAGTCAGTGTAGTTTTCAAAATTTTAATGATTTCAGTAGGAACTAACCATCAGCTCATGAAACAGATGGCAGTATTAGTGCCCACCAGATTTAAAAATACCCCAAGAGAATTTAAAACCCACAGCAAGTCTTCTGTAATTAATCCAGTAACTAAAGATTGTACTCTGGCTGTTAATTAACAGCTTCACTTTGAATTAGCCGAGAAAGAGAGAAAGAAGAAAACATAAGTTTGTTACTTCTTTTTTTCCCTGTTGTTAATAAGGAACTTAGCATGAAGAGTCTTAAAAGAAACCTGTGGAGCTCTTTTCACCTTCTTACCCTACTAAGTATTTATAACTGTCAATGATCTCTATAAATCCTCAACATTACTTTCCACTGTGACTTTTGTGGGCATTAAGCAGAGATTTAGGTCTAACACAGACATATTAACCCTATCAGAAACTGCTTTACAAATTTAAAGGTAATTCCAACAAATGTTTCCTCCAAAATGCAAAAGGAAGAACTCTTTTATGGATTATTATATTGCCTTAACTGTATCTACTCCTATTCATATAGAATAAATGAAATCAGTATCTGGCTCATTGCTTTTATTCAATTGCAAATTCATTATTAAATATAAATAGCATGTTATTCTTCTTCATGCTAGTAAACAGCTTCCGTAATAAATAATTTCTTCAAAATATTCTTATAACCAGATAAAAATTTCTCCTCTTCTCTGCTTAATTAATATCTAAGCATTTGTTGGAATAGATACAGCTCTATGGTGTCCATCAATCTTTTGAAGACTTCAGTGAAATCAAGGGAAAAATCCACTGTTCTAATGATCAGCTTAGAGTTTCAGATCAGGCTTATCAAGCAACCTGAAGGCTTGAACATTATCACTCTGCTACTTTAGTTTCACTGGTTTTTAATCTAAGGAAAAATTAATAGATCCAGGTAGGACAAAAAAAAAAAAAAAGGCAAACAAAAAAAGAAACTGAAAAAAAATTGAATTTGTCCAGAATGCTGCATCTATAATAATTGAGTATAGTGCTGTTCAACTCCGAAATCTTCTCCAAGTGCATTCCACGCTCGTGGCTGTTGTCAGTGTGGGCAGAGAGCAGCCTCCCAAGAGGGCTCCCCATTGTCCCCAACAGGATACCAGCCACGGGAAGGGATAATGAAACATCCAGAGTCCTCAGGCACAGTCAGATCGGAAACGCTTTTGTGAGTCTCTTTGGAATTTTGAATGCTTTTAAGATGTTTGATTAATTCTGGAAAATATGGTTCTTAATGTAGTTTTGATATCTCAAGAAACTACAGGCTTCAGCTCAGTGCATTATCTACATCCTTTGTCAGACTTTAACACCGGGTTGTTTTACCAGATTCTGTATGAACAGTCATCCCTAGCTGGATCAAATTCCATTAAATTTAACGTAATATATATATCTATATCTTTGCCTAAAGAGATATAAAAATCACAACTGTAAAATTAAGGGTGTAAAGTAAAAAGATTATTTCCACATCCGCAAACTGCAGGAAAGAGTTCCAAAGTTGTCAGTTGGTTCTGTGGGGTTTTGCTCTAGAATCATGGAGAGCATAAGCAAAGGCAAAACACTTTTAAGGCCTTTGCAATGTATTAAACTTGAAAAAAAACTTGACTTATACCTTACATGAATTCTTAAAACCTAATGTCAGATCACTTAAACACAGGTTTAAGACATTGTGTTAAATAAAGCTGAGCTGATAAGAAAACAACCCAGAAGTACCCAAGAAGTGCCTATAAACTACGGAGACAGCCTAGAGAAATGGGTGCAGATGGTGGAGATTTTGGGCTGTAGTCAGCTCTGGAATCAGACATAGATTTGAAGCCTATCTGTGTATGTGGATGTAATATTTACTGTAGTTGTCATAGACAAATCCAGTGCTATCAAATGATAGGACAAGCATGGGGTAACATTCTTTGATCCATGGAGGATTATATGAATACTACAAAAATTAAGTTTATCTACTGCTTCAATATGAAAATATACTGATAGCACAAGATCTTATTTTATATTCACAAGTGCATTTTTTACCTTTAAAAAATCTCACAGTGCTATGCACACCCAGACTCTAAAATTACATTTTTCTAACTTCTAAAATTAAAGTTTTTATTCTAACTATACATGTATTTGGGGGGAAAAAAACCCCAACCCAAACACCTAAGATCAAATATTTCTCCATATTCTGAACTGTATGGCAAAACTTACTTTCTACCATTTTCTACATTCTTCCAATCTTTCAGAATTTATAGATCTGAAAGTTTTGGAAAAATATACAAGCATGTAGGAGGCTACCTGAAAAGTGAGTAACTTTCTACAGAACTTCACACATCACAGTTTACTCAGTGTGAACGCAATCATAAGAGATGAGTCTGGAAGGTACTTCAGGCAGCTGTCTCAACTACCCTTCTGCTGCAAAACTTGCTAAACTCTAATTTTTGCATCCCTCCAAGTTCCTCAACAGAAGAATTAATTTTAACAGATGTAAGTTTCTTAATCCTAGTTTCCTTTCCTAAAGTATCGCGACTGTCAAGAAAAAAATCAGACTTTTCGCTCCTACATGGACAGCTTTAAATACTTGTCCAGATTCAGGAGTGTTCTGACTTCTTCGCCCCTAAGGAGATGCAAGATCAGAGCGGTTACGGCAAAACGGTTTTATGTACAACAAGCTGAGGTCAAATTTAGCAGTTAATTAAAACACTCCAAGAATAAATCAGCATTGTAACTCAGGCAGTCTCACCTTGAGAGGTAAAGCACCAAATGTAACCTTGGCCATTCCCGCTAAGACCTATTTGGGGCAAAAAATTCCTTAAGGAAGGAAAGACAGACTGCTCCTATACAGAATTCCACAGATTTCTGCAGCATTGTGAAATATGCATCTCCCTGTCAAATATTTTTAAAGCTCTTAGTGAAATTATGATGTGCTTTTGTTCTTCTTGACTAATTCCTAATCTCCTTCTGGAAAGCAAAGATAATCAATCTACTTTTCCCAGCCAGCAACAGGAGACAGTACTCTTTAGTCACAGCATGTCTTCTCCTCCAGAGATTTTGAGCTGACTGTCTTAATTATTGGGGTCCACTGAAGTCAATGAACTACGATAATTTACATCAGTTGAATTTTGTTCTTTTATTTTATATTATAATACAGCAGTGAACCAGGGACCAGTCTAGCTGTGATGGCTGGGTAAGTGATGAGAAGGAAAGATGAGTTGAAAGAAGAACATAGCCTCGATGGACATGTTCTTGATTGATGAAGAGCTATTATAATTTACCAGGTAAACAGAGGAATACATGAAAGGGAACAATATGGCAGACAGAAGGGAGAGGATAGAAACTTTAAATTTCACTGCACAGTGAAATTCATCTATTTGTAAAACTTTTAGCTAAGAATACCTATTTATAGATTTAACTCCAGGATATGAAGCCCACAAAGTCCAGCAACGCCATTACTGCAGCATGTGCTTGTAAGAACTGTGTAACTCCACTCTGTGGGCTTGAGAAAGTCACCAAAACCAGCATGAGCAGATAATTATCCAAGCCTGTGCAAGAACAGAGTTCCTTGTGATGATTACCCAGTAGGAATGATAACCAGGGGCAATCATATGACAGACAGAACTGATCAGATCATTGCAGGCCTGCACAAAAGAAAAAAAAACCACTGCTGATTGAATAGCAGGAGCAGCACACAATAGAGATGATTAAATGGATGGTGGTAGACATAGGGCTGCAGGAATAGCAACTTACACATCAGAATCTTTGACTAGCAGAAGCTGTGAAAGTAAAAATAGATGCTAAAGAGCAGTTGATAAGAAATCAGAAAGAAAGGAATCTGTTGGATAAATGGAGTGTGATCAAGGCAGACTGAAATTAAACATGAACAAAGCAAAAAAGGAGAAAGAGGAAGATATTCAGATATTTGGAACAGTCTCAAAGGATTAACTAGATGATATATTAAATATATAATTACAAATCCAGAAGATCTGTGCAAAAAAGAATTGATCCTACAGCTACTGTCAACAGGATTACACCATGGGAAGGATAACGCCGCAAAAACAGCTGATCAGGCAGCTGGAACTTAGAAACAGGCGGCCATGCAGCTGTTCGCTTAGTAAGTGACTAAGAACCCAGCAAGTAAAACTGTGGGGCAGCTGTGTATTAGACACCAAAATCAGGAAGCAAGAAATCATCTGAGGGCCCCAGGGCCAGGCAATACAAATAGAAAAGAGCAAATCATAAACAGAATGGAAAAGAAAGCAATTGATTATAAAACCAACAGGACCTGACAACAACAGAAGTGGGGAGTGGGATCAAACAGCAAGAGTAGCTTACTGAACAGGGCTGGCATCAGGCAGCATATGCAGCCCATTAGACAGGAAAAGGATCCAAAGCCAGGAACAGTTCTTTGGCAAGCAGCACAATAACCCAACAGAAGCAATAAATCAGGTTTGACAAGATGAGTGGAGTCTCCTGCACTAAAAATGGTCTGGAAAAGCTGTCACCAAGGAACGAGCAGAGCAAGCCTGAGCAGTTAATGTTAAGCACGTTAATACAGATCCTAACTGGAACCTGTTGCACCTTCCTCTGGTGTCATGCCACGTAGTCCCTTCCTGGTGCAGGTTATTAGGAATGGGAAGGGAAGGGACCATACACTAGAATATGACAATTATAATCCTCCACCAAGGCAGGGTCTCTGTCACTTTCTCTCTCTGCTGTTGTGAGCTTGACTGGTTTGAGAGGATTTTGAGTAATGATTAAATCCAGCAGCCTCCTTTTCTCTGTACCAAACACCAGAAATTGTCTTTGTACCTTCTTCCTGCCGCTGGAAAAGTTCTGTTTAAAGCTGCAGCACAAAACCTTCAGTGAAATATTAGCAAGGCACTGAGGGAAGAGAGCAGATTATAGGTCATTGTCTTCAGATATCATCTAGCCTAATGCACTAGCACAGCATGTGACATTGAAAAAGAAATAGCACCAATACATCATTGATCCCTTAAGCATCTATGACTGCTATTAATTTCATCTTTCATTGGCTTATTCTTCCTGTACTCTTGCCAATTTCTGATGTCTGTTTCTGTTTCTATAAATCACTGGAATGCCAGGAAACATTATAAAAATCATAGAGAAGTGAAATTACATTTTTCATTCTCTCCTCTACTCTCTCCTCTTCCCCTGCAAAACCCATAGTTATACCTGTATGGAGGACTTCTCAAACCCTTTCATTTAATCTTTGAAGGCCTGCATCACCAGCAGCCTACACTTTCAAGATTGTGGTTAGCAAAATTTGTAGACCATTTTTTTTACTAAAAGCTGGTGTGGCCAGCACTACTGCCCAGTTCAGCATTGTTTATCTACTGCAGACAAGAACAGCAAGATGTTTAAACCCACACTGATCATATAATACCCATATTGACCTCTGTCAGTGCTGGAGCTACTCATGACATTTTCTTTACAGTGAATTTGATGAATTTCTTGATCATCCCTCAGTGACAAGCAATCACATTAAATCACATCATATCTGCTCACAAAATCTTATCACTGATTTTCTCTGCTCTTGTTTTGCTCTCCCATATTTTTATTCTTTGAATTGTTTCTTCCCTCCCTCTCTTCCAAAAATCTCCTACCTGACATCAGCAGATAAAAGCTCATGGGACCAACTGCACTAAACTTTTCATGAGGTTTCTCAGCCCTCTGACTCTTCATGCTGTAAACAATTACAACAGTAATTTGCAGAGCAAACCGAGAGTCTTCCCCGGCCTCTCATAGAAATGAGTCTATGAGACCTTAATCTTCCTCTGTGTATATGCATATTGTGAAGTCAGAGATAACCCAGTTTCTTATTTAGGTCCTGACACCCTCTCATCAGGTGTTCTCACCTGAGACCTCTAATCTGAACATAATTCTGCTGTTAACCTGCGCTACTGGAGGCTGCCTGAGGTTTTAAGCAAAAGCCCAGGACCAGCTTGTAGTCATACTGAAAACCTGACTACTCTCCCAGGTGACTCAAGAATAACTAACGGAGGTACTGGTAGCTCTCAAATATCTTCCCACATCTACCTCTGTGGAATAGGCATGTTTGGTTTTTGCCCTCTGCAGTTCTGCACCGAAATCATTTGAGGTTTTTCTACACTCATCTAGCATACTTCTACCTTGATCACATATTTCATCCCCTCCCTCCCCGCCCTGAAATTACTGAGGTGTTCTGCCCCTGTTACCTGTCACCCAGCTTTGCGTGGGGACCTAGGCCCACCTGTGAGCACTTCCGGAACTGGGAGAGATAAATCCTTACAGGCTGGGATAGAGCTCCTTGTCTCAGCTACACGGCTCTGCGGGGCATGAGGTCCTGGGATGTGCAGTGCAGAGCTCTGGAGTTCCTTCCCTCTGTCTGAAAGAAACCTTGGATCAGATGTGTGGGAGGAATGTAAGCTGATGTTCCTTTAGTCAGAACTATGTCTGCTCTGTGTCAAGTCAGTAGCTGCAGCATGTTATCACTCTTCCAGCTTCATTCACAGACCATCCTGACAACATGGTCTGCAATGTTGGATCTGGAGCAGGGAAATGGTCATGATACAGCTCCATGGATGTGAGAAAGCACTGCTGAGTGTGTGACAGAAATTGGCGTATGGGGTCTGATTTGAGAGATTTGCTGCCACGTTTTTAAGGCCAGCCCTGAAGTGTACAGCTATCCTAGGAGTATGGAAGTACTGTAAGGAGAAAAGAAGCACATGGAATGTACTGTAAATTCATGGCATGAAAGCAATTTATTCTGTCATAATACCTGCAAAAAGGTAGGTGCCTGAATCCATCAACTCTGGGTTCTTCTTAACCAGTATGCCACTATATTCTCTGCTGCTTTTATAACATCTCAAGTAAATGCATGATAGGAAAGGAAGATTTGAATCCTTATTCTGTATAGATAATAGAAGATGTGAATGCCAATATTTCCTCCTGATAAATGCTATGGCGAGGACGAGCATCTCCACAAAGCTCCTTTTCAAGCCTTAATTAAAAGACAACAGTGGGTTTTATTTTGATAAAAGTTCAAATTAATTGAAAGAGGATTGCAACACCTGTCACTTGCAAGGCCGTTTCACAGCCTCTTCCCAGTCACCAGCCCCAAAAGTTCAGAATGATGGAGCAGCCAAAACAAAAAAAAAAAAACTTCTCCCTGCAGCTCAGAGTAAAGTACATGACAGGGTGAGAGTTGGATTTGAGCCATTCCTTTGAACCCAGTCCTTCCCTGCAGCTGGCTGGGACGGGAATCAGGGAAGCCAGAGCCTTGCTGGGGAGCTAACAAGACCTGCTTGTAACAAGCTCTCCAAAACATGTTTGTGAGGATAAAATACATGGACCTGGATAGGCAGGAAACCTAAATCATTTATTCCAAAGAAACGAGATGTTTTTATACTCTTTTTCAAGGTAGCCAGGATCCTGTCTCTACCCACAAATTCCCCCTTTCTTTGTTTTAATGAAACAAGGCATTTCTAACATTAGAACGTGTTTATCTTTGAAAACACCCAATAACTGGTAAACAGACAGAATCTTGATAAACAACTTAAAATTGTCTAAAACCTTTACCATCGCCCAAAGTCTGCACTTGCTGGATAGTCCCATTTCACAGTAAAGACTTGGAGAGCCTTTCCCAGGCAAGACTTCCAAGTTTACCTTGAAAGGAGGTCCAGCTTTTAGTGGCAGAAACACCTGGGTCTGAAGGTATAATCCCCAGGCAGCCAGGGCTAGGGCTTGACCAGAGCCCCAAGCCTTGACTGAGAGGGTTTCCCTACAATACCTACAAAATTGCCTAAAAACTTCATTAATATCAAATAGGAACATAACTTCAGAATATTTTATCTTCCCCACAAGCTCATTTTGAAGCTGGAGTATCCAAGGCTGGTTGAACCACACTTGCAGGTACCCATCTTGGTCCGGAATCTGTGGAAACACAAGCATATCCTCAACCCCAGGTTATCAACGGAAAGAGGCCTTCCCATTTTCCACTTTCAAGATTCCTGACAAGTACCTTAGCCTTTCGTAAGTCAGCCTGTGATTCACCAAAATATTGCTGGATGGGGGTTTGGTCATTCTGAAAGCAATTTAAAAAATTTAGAACGTATAAAGCTTTTGTGGACAGTATATCCCATCCCTGCACTCCCACTTTCTTGTTGTTGTTGTTTGGTCAGTTTTTTTGTTTTGTTTTGTTTTAACAGTTATAATTTGAATATATTTTAACCCACTAAATTCAGGAGAGTGTGTAATATAACATGCATTTCTCCCATTTTGAACAGTAAAACAATGCATCTAATGAAACAAGCAGCACACATCAACTGCCTAAATACTTTACCATCAAGCAGCTAAATCCTTTTTTAAAAAACTCTATGTATTAACATTATTTGGATCTAGAAATATATTACAATCACATAGTTAACTTTAAATCTAATAAACAGTTATGTCAAAATCTATAGCTTACTGAAAACATAAAGTTAGTTTTAACTATGCAACAGAATACAAACATACTGGTTTCTTTTAGGTTATTTACCTCTTTACTGACAAAACGACACATAAAACAAATCACATGCAAGAAATGTAATACTTAAATTTGCTAATATTCCTTCATAGAAGGCATATACAAGTTTATAAATCCAGGCCTGCAATATTACTACATTAACTCTTAAGTGGTTTCAAAAGATAACAAGCTCTCAGTTAGAAGATGCCGCAGGGTGAGAAGGGTTACTGTCTTTCATTCCAGTGGTAATCTTTCCTACATCAGGGAAGCAGCAAGGTGGGAACTGTTCTTCCACTTTCTTTGAGTGGGAAAAGGGCATTTTGAAAAAACAGATTAGTTAATTTCCGTTTGAAAGGACATCTTAAGAATTAGAATTATTATAGGAGCATCTGTAACAGAAAGCAATTAAAACAATGCCCGCGGAGGGCAGGCGAAGAGGGAACACGCCTCTGAGAAGGGCCCCTCTGGCTCCAGCCACCCGCCGTGACACGGCTCCAGCTGATGCCACACGGCACGGAGCAGTGCGAGCTCTTCTACGATACCTTCCACGATACCGACAGGGTCCCCTCCACGATCAAACGGGTCGGGGCACCAGGAGCCATCTTCTGGTTCTCTTCCCATAGCCCTGACGCACTTACGGTCGGTCGCTGGCAACGCAGAAGGGGCCGACACGGCTGCCACGGAGGCACAGGCGTCCTTCTTTGTCCGGTCTGCGGGTGCCGCACGCGCCATGAGCGCCTCACGCACAGCCCGCCGCGGACACAAAAGCTTTGTCAGTGCTGTGTCGCTGCGTGCAACTCAGTCCCACAGTGCATCTCCTAAAGCGCCCCATGTCCAAGGGTCAAAAATATTAGTAGAATGTAAAGTTGGATCACAGTCTTTTGCCCAGAACAAGAGTCTGTTCATACCTGCAAACTCAACTTTCCTGCCATGTTTCTGCAAAATCCATTCCAACATCTCCACGACGTTCTTCTGCTCCTGGGAAACACCACTCCCCACGGTTCTCGGCTGCTACACTCCATCCCGCGGAAAAGGTAATGGCGCCAATGAGCTGCGTTTCAGCTCCCGGGTTTTTTCAGCTCCCAGGCTTCTCAGAGCCCTCCCGGACTTCGTTCCAGTCCCTCCGTACAATTCAGCCAAGCCTTCGTCCTCACCAGAGCAAGTCACTGTTGCCTTTCATATCCCTGTTCAGGCGTCATTTGTGAGAGTAAAATACACGGACCCAGATCAGCAGGGAATCTGAATCATTTATTCAAAGAAACAAGCTGCTTTTATCCTCTTTTTCAAGGTATCTCATTACGTGACGTATCCCACGTCGCATGTCAGCGGCACGCGTTGTCAGTGTCCTTCTATGGGGTGATCACACACTGTTCAGGGGTCTGTCAGCTCCCGGCGGGCTCCTCTCCGCAGGGCTCTGCCGCGTGACGCCTCCTCTCCCAGGATCTGGGGAAGACAAACCTCTCCTTTGTTCTGCCGTGTGCTGCTGCAGGCGCATCCCACAGCCCGCAGATCCCATCTCTTCCCACACATGCTGATTTGAGGCACTGCCCCAATCACTATGCTGGGATTGGCGTTCAGCAGTCAGAGGCACACATGGTGTTTCCCACTCTCTGTGTCGGGAAACAGGAATATGCACAATGTGAAGCCAGGATTCAGCCCCACCATGAAACTCAGTCACTGTGCCAGGACCCCTTTCCAGGCAGGGCCTAAATTTCTCTTCTAAAACAGCCCTCCTGTGCACAAGTGGCCTTATTTATGTAGGTAGTCTATCTTGCATTTATTTCTTACACGTCTTAGCATGCAGTATATCTGATTACTCATGTATCTAAATATGTGAACAAACTATACAGGAAAATAGATTGACCTTTAATAGAACATTTAAAAAAGAAAACAAAAAAGAAGTGTTGGGACTGGAGGTAATACACTAACTGCTGGTGCTGCAAAAGGTCCCTTCAAAAATTCCAGCAGAATCTGGGAACTTAGCAATGACCAATTCCCTTGATTTATGGAAAATGCAAAATCTTAAATCCTTTTTAATTCTACTGCCATTAATGCAGTCTTCACATTGTGTTTAACGAATAAACTAATGTGCATATATAAAGAAGAAAGCTATTTTCTGCTAAAAAAGTAGGTTTTGGTTTCCAAGTTAATGGGTAATTAAATTAAATGTAAACAGCAGCTGCCTAGATATCATCCTTTATGGCATGAATAGAACCATCAGCAGAGTGAAACTAGGGGGAGAAAGAGTATTTTCTTCAACTGCTTTGTAGTTCTTTTAATAAAAAAAATCCTTTTACAGGGTGCAGCTACAAAGCAGCTATTTAACAAAAAAAAAAAGTGTCACTTTCTACAGCTTTTGGAAAAAGGGGAGAAAAGTAACAGCTACAATAATAGGATGAGATGCATTATAAATTTCAGGAAGAATCAACCTCTTGAAGGAGAAAGTGGTCGTGTCAGAATAGGTCTCCATTCCACAGGAAAAGGAAAAATGCCTTTGGGAACACCTAGACCATTCTATTTCCTTTTTAAAAACCCCCAGCTTCTGTGTTCTGCATTTTATTTGTTTTGAGGGATACTTCGATTGCTCACAACATTCTAATCTTCAACAAAAACGCCATTATTCACATTTGGGGAACTAACCCTCACCCTCAGTTAAGGTCAGTCCTATTGGAACAAACCCAAATCATCCCTCTCTACACTTGAATTCGCCTCGATAGAGCCACCTTTTAATAGGTCCCTCCCTCCCCCCACCTTTGTCCATATCTCTCTGTATTTTCCAACAACTGTATACAGGTAAAATAACTGCATAAGATTTCTCCTTACTAAGCAGCAAAAACTCCAGCATCTTTCTGTAAATGATTAATTCTGAAGTTATATAAAATTAAGTTCAGCTTCAGTAACAGTAGATTTGTACTGGTGTAAATCAGAGAACAACCAGTTCTAAGATTTTCACAATTCTGAAATTTTGCCAGGTTCAAGCTATTGATTTTGACCTTCTTGGTACTATAATTATTTGAAGGAAGAGCAAATACTTTGAAAAGATGTCAGCAATCACATAATACAGAAATGGAAAAGACTGTTTTCCATAGAAGCCCCTTTTTTCTTGGGCAGAACTTTTTATGATGATTTCAAGAGACTTTCTTATTATACACTCATGTCATTTGTATTAATATATTGTTGTTTTGTATGTCCATAGTACTCCTGTGATAAACAAAAGTGTCTTTCAAGAAGTCACCATTCACTTACATTAGTGTGAATTTATTATTTCTGTATCAGTGGTTGAAACTGTCATAAAATTCAGTTTGACCTCTGAGGGATTATAAACTCACATACATTGTTGCTGAAATATATTTATGACATTTTTAGGTATCTATCTCCTACATAAGAAGAAATATATTATGGAAGAAATGTATTACTGTTTACACCCATGACATTCAGAGTGATTATATTTATCCTTAGTACTTACAAACATTTTTTCATTTACCCTAATAACTGAAAAAACCTTAGCCTAAAAAAGAAGTTGTATCTGTCTCTAATGCAGACATTAGTGCATTAGCTGTGCATGGCATATCAGATCAGCATATGTAAATTTATTAGATGTGTTAGTAACTCATACCTTGGCTGATAGAAGATTTGGAATATTACAATATGAATGAGGCTTGCCCACAACACTTACAGAAAAGGATAAAGAAACTCATCTTCAAGATGCTGTATGCCCTCATTATACTTGTTAAAATAATAGTACTTATAATCTGAAATGTTTTCCCTCTAAAAGGAAAAAATGTAATTAACTTACATGAAGTAAAATCTCTTTAAATTAATGAAATGAAAAGAGAAATTAATTTGAAGGGGAAAAAGAAATCAGGAACAAACTTTATTAAATACATTAGAACCATTAATATTCATTTTGCTGAAATTAATATAATTAGAAACAGTTAGCAAGCAAGAAGGCAGAAATCTGTTCCCTCTGCACAATGGAGGAACTGTTCCATGATACTCTCTGTATCACTGTCTCACAGCTTCATATATTTCATTGCAAGTAGCCTTCTGATACAGACTGTATTATACGGTTTAGTTGCAAAATTGAATGCTACTGGTTCTTCAGTTAAGAGATTTAAATTCCAGCCTGAGTTCCATCTCAAGAAAATGGTTTCATACAAGATTAAAATAAAATATGAGCAGCTATTATTAATGGCCCTCCATAAATTGCTCTGCTTTATAGACTGCTCTGTGCTAGCCAGTCCCCTTGAGTAAATGTTGCCTAACTTAAGCAAGGCAGGAGCAAGCAGAAACTGAGTTCTGTGCTAATATTCAATCTTCACTCCCAAACCGAACATCTCTGGAATGACTCTGCAGAAGTGACTCAGGAACCTCTGCTGCCATAAACCCAGGAGTCACAAACTCCACCATCGTGGAGAACAGAAGGACACACAACAGGCCTGTGTTCCACCTAAAGACAACACCACATGGCTGACCCTGACTGACAGAGAGCACTGGAGACTCCTGAGACTCCCTGGCACAGGGAAGCAGGGCCATCACCAGCTGCCCTTCATGAAGCACGCGTTCCATGCACGTTCCTCTCAGTCTCCTGGACTGAGTCAAGTCCTCCACCTATGCTGCACTGTGTGTACTGGAGGTTGAATATAATCGTGATTCATTTGTTGGTGTGCACTAGTTTGTACCTGCTTTCCTTTTTGGTCTGTAAATATGGCTTCAATAGACAGTACTCCAGAAAATATATTGATAAACACTAGGGATAGAAGGAGGAATCATTCCTTACATAATATCAAACCACCATTTGTCTGTACCTTCTCCATCTCAGAAGATTTCATGACTGTCAAAGCTTGTTTAGCAAATAATGTTTTCTGACTAAGATGAAGGGAGTCCGTCCTGCTTTGCCCCTTTCTTCCGCTCACACTTTCCACAGAGGTTTAGCAGACTAGTAGATCAAGCTGTAAATGAAAATAATATAAATATAGCCTCTAGTAAAGGCTTTCAGTGTTAAACAGATCCCACAGTTTTTCAAAGTCTTGCATTAGCCCCACTGTGACTGTATTGATTTCTATCATTTTGGGAGACAACCATAAAAACACAAACAGTTATGTCCAGATTTGCCACTTAGAAAGTGGTTTAAATTTTCTTTTGAAATACACTCACAAAATACTTCATCTAATTATAGTAAATCATGCACTTAAACGATCTGGTGCATCTATGCTTTCCTAAAACAAACATGCAGGGATTAGTATGGTAGTACTTAAAATTCTACTATAGATATGAAATCAATAAACTATGAGGTTTAACAGAATTCTCCCATATTTTTTTCCTGAATAAGGGAATTATTAACCAAATTATGTTATTAGATGCTATTTAAGTTTGTATAGCACAACTTGCATAGTATCTTTCACATTAGTGTCAGAACTGACAAGAAAAGCAAGAATAGACAAGAATATTGTGCAACACTGCCAAACTACCACCATTGAAGCCTTGACTTGTTAACTTCCTGAATGGATTTAAGACATGTCAAGATTGTCATAATCTTGACAAGTTTTCTTTCACTCACATTCTTCTGCTTTCAAAAAAGAACACTTAAAAAAAAAAAAGTAAAATTAATTTTCTGAAATGTGGAGCATATAAAAGCAACTTCAGATACATGGACTTTCATACCAATGCAGATATTCATGGTTAAAAAGTACTTACTGATAAACCACCTAAAATCCTTCACAGTATAAAGCTTCAAAGCAGTGTAAATTCTTCAGGCAGAATACCTATATATCAAATTTTTGTGTGACCTACAGCCAAACTTCAGCCAGTCCAACTCACAGTAGATTCATTATCTTTAATGAAATGCCACTGATCCACCCTTGGAGTACTGACCCATAATCTTTTAATACACCTCAGCTGATTAGTGCTGATTCTGCTTTCTGTAACAATTTTCATGTATTATTCCATCTACTTTTCTGGAACTTGCTTGCTCAGAAGTGAGAGAGATGCAAATCTGGGCCTTACTGCAGCCTAAGCACTTAAGCCTCCTTGCAGCAGATACCGTGGCAGCTCTAAGAGAAACCTTGAAAGCACAGGGGCAAAAAACTCCAACCAAACTGAACACTGGCAGCTGCACAAGGAATAAAGAAATCCCAACACTGTACCTGGTAAAGGAAAATCTACCAACAACACACATTTATTGCAGCAGACCTGAATCTGCTTGTAAACTACCGTCACATTCTCAGCCACAGCTGGGTGTGCCAGCTCTGAGGAAAGCCCAGCGCACAGCTGGGTGTGCACATCCACACGAGTATCTTGTGGGACAGTCCATGTGCATCTCAGATCTAACCTATAACAGAAAATTAAGAACTTCATGTGGCGCTGACTAGCCAGTATTTCCCATACAAGATCTCCCCCCATCTCCTGCATGACCCCAGAGCCCAAAGGGAATGGTAGAAATTCCCCATATTGTTCTTACAACATACTCTTGATCACAATACCTGCACAGAAAAATGTAGACTCAATATCTGCCCATGAAAAAAGGAAGTGGAGCCCTAGCAAACTTGGGCATTAGATTTCAAAGGCATTGGATGGTCTCAGAAGCAAACTGGCTTTCTTGGCAACACCCACAGCACATGTAGAGCCAACTACAAATACTCTCAGCTTTATCCAGTCAACGGCTGGATCACACATTCCATGGAAATTGAAGCATTCAGGAGTCATCTCAGTAAAAGAGTAAAAAGTGGAAAATAATCTTCTAAAGAAAGAAAATGTTTTAAAATTCTTGGAACTCAAAAATAGCTGGGGAAGTTTGATCAAAGTACTTCAAGAGACTTGATATCATAAAAACAAAAAACCAAAAAGCCAAAATGAAAAAAACCCACAAAAAAACCCACAACAAAACAAAACACAAAAACAAACAAACAAAACTAAACAAAAATGCCCCCAAAAACAAACAAAAAAAACCCCAAACAAACAAAAAAACCAAAACAAAAAACCAAAACAAAAGAAAACCCTCTAGGTGATAATACAGTTTATTTGAAAACCAGAATTTAAAAAAAAATTTAAAACCTGAATTCTAACAACCTACACACACAAAATCTTGTAACATTAGACCAGAAAATAGTTGTAAAAAAATCTCTTAACTTAGAAGTTCTAAATTAGTATTTTAAGTAAACAAAATAGAGATGTATGATGTTCTGAGTTCACTTATTCTCTTTATGGCATCGATGACATATGTGTTCAGCTCATTTGTGGAACAAAAGGCTCATTTTCTTCTCTTTTTGGCATTGTTGAGACATTAAAACTCATAAGAAATAATCTGTCTTCCTAAACGCTTCATACATCAACTCCAAAATACACTGCATTGCAGAAAACAGATCTGTAGAAAAAATGTGTCTGTTAAATGTCTGTTATGCTAAGGAGTCAATGTTCAGCGATTTTTATGTCTTGGAAAATGCATAAACTGTCAGAAAATATATGGAAAATGCTCTGAGACCTCATGATGCAGCTGCTGTAGATAGCACACAAACTCCTAATTGTGGGAGATGTAGAAATGGTACATTTTCATTTTAATTGCACGTCGTTGGTATAATCTCTTCCCTCTGCCTTTTTGAGTTGTTCACTAGCAACAGTTTGTAGCAGAAGCAGTTGCTGTAAGCGGCACACAAACAGGGCAGGAGAAGCAGGAGCATATGCACGGGAATGTCATGATGCCAAGACCCAACAACTGCTGCTCAGTAAATAACACACATTTACAATACACCAAATATTTAACTAAACTAAAATGGTAAACAGAAAGGATCTGTAAATCAGAGGCTGTGTCTAGGAACTTTGTCTCAACAAAGTATCACAGACTCCTCAGTAATACCAAAATGTTTTAATTCCTGAACCATTACCTGTCAGTGCAATACAGCACATGAAGTCCACCTAAGCAGTCCTCCCTGATCTCAGAGAGGTGACAGTGCTCTCATGTTTCACCATGAAGGAATCTTCTGTTGATTAGTTCTTCTAATACAATTTCTGGCAATCTGAGTATGTCTGAATGTTTGTGGACCAAAGTCTTGTCCACCAACCTTGATTGGTGCAGACAAAGACATACGTGCCAATGGGTGTTAACCCATTCTGCAACAGATTATGTTTTTATTTATTTTATTTTATATACAGACATAAAGCATTTCATATCTTGTGTGAATTTAAAAAAAAATGAGAACAATGTGATTTTTTTCCTACCAGATCACTAATTTGTAACATAGATGTTGCTTAGTTCTGCTGTTTACACACATAACTCATTATTGAAGAGACCCAGCTAACTTTGGAATTTTAAGACATTAGAGTAAAACAGGGAAAGAACCAGCTAAAGAATATTTATAAAGTATAGAAATATTTACCTTATCAGCATGACATGAATTTCAGTATACAGTACATAAGGGACTATCAAAACAATCTCTGCACCTTCCAAGACAATACATATGGAATGTGGGATGGCTCAGAAGGCCACAGAATGTCAGATATAATGTTTATCCTGAAGAGAAAAATAGCAGGCTCCTGGAAATTATCATCAGTTATCCCAGCTGCAATATCTGAAAGGTGCTAACAAATATAATAATAATTTCCGAGGCGAAGAGAAACAGTGAGGGAATAAAAAATGCAGCTGACAGGAATTTGACAAGGATAAACCATATGAAATAGATTTAATTGTCTCTGGGGTCACTGGTCTACAGAAAAAGGGAGAAGTTGGATGTTTTATATGTTCGTATGAAAATAAGCACAGTCTAATAAATATAATAAGGATATTAGTAAGAAAAGGCTAGAAGAACTCACTATAAAATGGATTCTGACCTGAATTCACCACTTTCACTCAGAGCAGGGTTCAGGAGTGGGCATTCATTTTGAGATGGCTCCTAGACCCATATTTTTATAACATTTTGGACAGATGGCAGAATATAATAGAAACAATGCAATCATTCTGAATTTTATGTCAATGTTTTAAATGTCATAAAATGTAGTTTTAAGACCACACAGCTACTATGCCCAGAATATGCAGCAGAGAGATTAAATGCATGTGAGACACATTTTCAGAATGCAGGCTGGAGGAAAACTTCTCCCTGCAGGAAGTGTTTCCACCCTCACTGCAAAGCAGCAGTTCTGTGACTGAGACACGGAGCTGCCTCTCCAGGGAGGTGTGGTCTGAGTCTCTCTGAACAACCTGTCCTTTTGTGCAGGAGTGTAAGGGCAAAGGAAAGGGTGTGTGCCTATCATTAATGCTGTTCTACCAACTGGTAGAGGATTTTGAAAAACAGAAACATTTTATAAACAACAAATTCTTGTTCTCACAGAGGTCTTTAGATGGGCAGAAGCCCAGAGGTCTGCCTTCCACAGGGGCTGTTACAACAAGCTTCAAAAAGTCACTGTCCCTCCATGAAACTAAAATTCAGGGTATAAACATGAGGGAAAAGAGAAACAGCAGGTCATGTTATAAGTAATTTCTAAGGAAATATTTTCCACTAAGCAATTTGCAGATGCTGCAATGGACAGGAATACAAAGTGATTTTTTGATGCAGTTAAAGAAACCCATGAGGGTTTGTTCGATGTTCAGCAAACACTACCAGTCTGCAAAGCAGCAGGTTACATCCAGTTAACATTTGAGATCATCCATTAAGCTTCCACACCCAGGGGAAAACAATGAATAACACAAGTGAGGGAATGATTGCTTCTGCAAATGAAGGTCATCCAGAATCTGAACATTCCCATACTGTAAGCTCATTTTGTACTGTCAGGCTCCATGCTATCTCCCATAAATTAAATGTCACCAGAAAGAAGAACCATGCTACTCAGTTTTCTAAGGATTTCCTTGAACTAAATAAAACTTTGCTTACACTGGACTAGATGTACTAATACCATTATACAAATACAGTATTGTGCTCCACTTCCGAAAATTTTAATGACATAAAAATTTTTCGCATAGCAAAAAATTATTTGATACTCCTAATTGAGTCACCAGAATAATTCTGTCACCAGAATTTCTGCTATTAGTATTTCTGTAGTTCTTTTGCAGTACAAGTCCTTTTGCTTTGCAGAGTTATTATCATTTTTCTTATCAAAAGATATTTTGTCAACAAGGAACTGTAATTCTGCTAGGACAGTTTTCCAATATAACATGGATCCAGGAGTAAACTATAGCTAAGTGCAAAATTTTACTATAGAATTTTAAATAATCTCCTGGGACTGGTCATCTATTATAGCGCAAGTTGTTTCCATTCTATAGACATCAAATAGTTTAAATGTGCAGAGTGCATACCACTGTCTCAGATCAGGTGAAGGATGAAGTGAAATTCTTTATGCAGCCAAGAAAGCCACTGCTCAAGACAAAGAGGAAATAAACATTGAGAGATGGGCTAAGAGCTCCCCACATTGTAAGAGTGTGCTGAAAGCAGGAAGCAAACAGGAAACCAGAAATATTAAAGTGATATAATATTGAAAAATATCTGCCACTGCTTTCAGCTGTCTCCTGAATGCTGCTCCTTCCAAAGGCTGTCAGTGCAGGGGAATTTTGCTGAGTCTGAGAGGGAGACAAAGTGCAAAAACCAGAACTGCCACTATTCAATTTAAGGAAAAGGGCAATGTCTACAAAAAACTACAACATGGTCTATAGAAGGCCTCAAGGTTGAGGCTGCCTGTCTTGGTTTGAAAGACAGGTGTCTACTAAGGAAGGCAGGAGCCTCCCCTAGAATGGAAAATGTAAACCCCCTTCCTGCCGAATTATTACAATTTTTAAAATCAAGGGGCTCTCAGGCAAAGATATGAGGATAGAAATAACAGTTCTTTACTAATATATATAATAAGGCGAACAAACAACAACTATAGCATCAACCACAAACACAAACCCAGCCCCAGCCTTCTCTCGGCCGCAGGCGCTCTCCCCTTGGGTGCAGTTCCGCTCACAGCCGGCAGGGGCGCTGTGGCTCCCGGCGGGCACGGCAGGTGCGATGATTCCCCGCGGCTGCAGGGGGCGCTCCGGTGCGGCTCGGGCAGCGCGCGGTGATGGCGGCCGGGCCGAGACGGGAAGGGACGGGAGAGAGGCTCGCCTCACAAACCCACAGGGGCGGCTGAGCCCGGGGCCTCAGCAGGACTCTCGGAAACAGCAAACTGTGACAGCAGGAATGAGCAGAAATCCCGGGGTGGTGGACGAGGTGTATCAGAAGCTCAGCAGCAATGGCTGGAACTGCGGGGCCGATCCCGGCAGGCCGGGGGTGCGGGGCTGCAGAGCAGAGAAAACCCCGAGCAGTTCCGAAGAAGCGGCGGGGCCGGGGCAGCGGCAGCCCGGCTCTGGGCACGGCAGGGAGAGAGGGGCGAGCCCAAAGACCCCGGGCACTCGAGCAGATGGTGAAAAAGTCCCTCTTTTAATAAGGTCTCAGTTCAGTGGCTGCTCTCACAAGCAGAGGCTCACCCCAACGGCAGAAGCAGCAGCTCCGGTGGTGGCAGCGAATTCCCTTTCCCCAAGCAGCAGCTCTAACCGTCCTCCACCAAAGCTGGGAGAAAAAGAGAGGGCTAGCAGCTCCCCAGCCCCAGCTTTTACCAGCCCAATTCTCACGGTATCCCTCCCCCTCTCTGAGAGAAACTCCCAGATGAGAGCCATGTTTTCAGAGACTCTTCTCTCCTGAGCTTGGCCACCTTCCTTTGTTCTCTTAAGTACCCAGCCATTACAGTTTCTCTAGCAATTTATGGGAGAAAATTCCTTAAGCAGGAAAAAACAAAAGGGAAGAAAATCCAAACCCCAACACTGCCTTTTTCTAAGCAACTTTTTTTGCCAATTTTTTTCCAAGAAGTGCTTTCTCTTTCTCATCCCTTTCTTTCTATAGTTTGAAGCTGCTTTCAAAACCGTATCTTAACGTTTCAGTGACCCCTGCTGCCATCTCTTTACTTGCCTGCACAGAATCACTTTGATGCGCGAGGTCCAAGATGTCCAAAAAACCAAACTGATGAATTCTTAAAAGCATACTCAGACTGCCAGTTCTCAGAAATGCCTTTTTAGCCCCATAACAAGATTACTGTAAGCTTTGGTTTCTTAACATTAATGTTCAATGGGCAAAGAAGCCACATCTGCCTCTGAGCATGCCAAGGTTTTTCAGTGACATCGGCCAGACATTTGAAAAGGTGTAAAATACAAATAGAGTTGTTCTACGGCTTAAAGATTAATGTTATAGTACTTGGAAATCAACAGTGAGAGTAAGCATAATTAAATTTTCACAATGTGTTAGAAAGTCTCCAGATCTTTTTTTCAGTAAAATACATGAATCCTTTACAAGAGGAAGTACCAAACATTGATTTCCAATATTAAAAGCAGATGACCTGCATTCATTGTACAGTTAAAACCATAAAATGTGTGGGGTTTTTTATTCCAGTCTATTTCTATACATGCTGTTTTCAAGTAAGAACTGCACTACTGAAATCATTTGCAGAGTTTGCTAATGAATAAATTACTTCTAGATTTCAAAATACATATAATAAGAAAATCAAGCCAACCTTGTCAGACCCAAAATGGTATAGTAAGTGAATATAAACAACCTCAACACATAGATCAAGATATAGCAGACTGGCATTCTGATGTAAAAAACCAATATTAGTAAGTACAACCACATACAGAAAGCATTATTGCTGGAAATTGAACTGAAGCCTGATAAAATTAGCTAAAATATGTGAAGATAGAGGAGCAACTATGAATTTGTTTCTCATTTTCAACTCAATGGGCTGTATTTTACATAGGATGTTGAATAGGATACAGACTAATTTCTAAAACTTTTGGTTAAGTTACTTACTAGAATTGAACACAGCCGCAGAACTTCAACATAGGAAATGTCTGACTTTTATATGTTTGAACAGAATGACAGCTGGATCTGCCCCAGGTGGTATAATTTAAAAAAGAATGAACTGGGAAAGGAAATCAAGAAATCAGAAATTAACCGTGAGATAAATTGACTTAGCCAATATGCTTATTCACTAATTTACTTCAGACATGAACATTTTATCCATACATACATTGGTTTGGAATCAGAATAAAGTCAAAATTCCTAGCACCAAATAGCACTGAAGGGTTTAAAATACAGAAAAGGAAACCATAACTGGTTACATTAAGCCACTGGATTATGCATGCAGTGAGGTTCTGTTTCTTATTTCAGTTATTTCTATTTAACTTAGCCAGTCTCTTTCACTTATTCTCCTGCTCATTCTTTGTCTCCTCCTTTCTTCTGTTCTGACTGATATCAAACTCTGGACTAAAGAAGAGTAAATTACTCTCTTGTATATGTTGATGTAAAACAAAACCAGAAAGCTGATAGATAAATAAATCTGTATATGTATCATAACATATGGAACAGAAAGGATGAATGAAAATCCACTCCAAAACCAGAGACAATTTTGAGGTGAACAGGTATTTTACATTCCGTTTTAGATTTTTAACAACATAGTTTTTCTGTCATAGGAAAATGCTCATTCATTCTGTCTGGTAGCCCCCATGCTGATTCCTGAAGAGGTCCTTCCTGAAGAGGAAGGTCCATTCCTGAAGAGGAGCTCAGGCTTGGGTTTTCCTTTTGATACCAGTGGTTGGTCAAGGGAGCTTTGCATCCATCTCACAAATACTGTTGTTAATCCCCAAAGTCTCTGGTTAATCTAATGCAGGAGTCCAGCTAAATCTGATCTATCTTATCGTCTAGATAATTAATTTTATGAAGTGACCAGTCTGTGAGATTAGTCTAGATTTATCTGTCAGGGTTGACCCTCCAAACACAGTAAAGAAAAACAGTGGGTGAAATAAATGGCACACTGATTGCAGCTAACAAGAAGAATTGTTAATGAATGGTTTGGTGTTAACATTTCTTTGGGTTCCCGATATCTTTGCCTTACTATTTCGATGTTATGCTTGATCCTGCCTGGCCCATACTATCCCCATTATTCCCATAAACTGTAAGGAAGCTTTTAATTTAGTACTATGTTCTTTGGAAGTATTTCAGCATTAAAGTTAGATTGTATTGCCCTTTCCTAAAAGCTAGAACCATAAAATGATTCCTCTATGAGAAGGGGATCCACTCTCTGACTTTGTAATAGGAAATTATCAGCAAACTCCTTAATCTTCTACAAAAAATATTTGAGACCAGCAGGTTTCAGAGGTAAGGCACAAAACTGTCACAAATATATAAATCAACAACATGAAGAGAAGGGTTGAGTTCATTTGTTTTGCTAGGATCAACTTGCACAGAGCCAAGAGATCTAAAGACAGGATGTTGTCGTATCTCCATGTAAATCACGTAGGCATTTGCCACTCTCAGTAATGCAGGATCCTTATCAAGCAGTTCCCTTTCACCTGTTACTGACTGTGAACAGCACATGATACTGACCCACTGCCTGCAATTAATTCCTCTAAGGGGGCAGAGAGGTCCAGCAGAGTAATGAGTTTGCTTCTGTGTAGAAGAGAATGGAAATTAGGGATGGAGAGCAGTGTAAAGCTGCCTAGAGATGAAGGCTGCACTGACCCCATGGACTGTCTCCAGACATGCTCCAGAAAAAATGGAAGTTGTTCAGGAGTCTGAAACTTCATCTCAAATTAACTGTGATAATTGACCTAAAATAAAAGCTGATGTCATACTGCTCTTGAATGGTTTTCAACGGTTTTGATTAACTTAAGACATGAAAATCGAAAATTTTAAAGGCGAAAACAATGATAGAAAAAGGACACCCAGATAAAGGAGAAACATGGGGAGACAAATAAGGCAAACAGGTCTGTTTCACAATTTTGAAGTGTTTATGCAAATACGCAGAAAGCAACTAGTGAAAGGCTTAAGAAAGACTGTAGTGCTAAATGCCATATGACACTGGAGGTCTGCTAGAGCAGAAACTGCCATCATCCTCCCACACTTGCAACTCAATACAGCCGTGGCATTTGCCTGTTGAAAACCTTTCTGCTCCCAGGGAAAAATATTTGAGGTGCAAATTGTCACCCTGCAGCATTTAGTAGTGCGATTACACCTAACTTTGCAAGCCCTGTAACACAGAACAATAAGCACTCAAAGGAATTTCAAAGCAGGGGTGATGCTGTGGCTATTTCTGTTCATAACATGGAGCGAACCAACCAAAGCTGCCAAGTGAAATAGTTTTCTTGAGAAGAGGTTGCTAAAAACTGAGCAGTCAATAAGGCTAAATGTGAAAGATCTATGTCTGTTTTTCCTCATGCTGACCCCTGCAATATGTCACTAGACTGCAAAATAATAGGCTACCCGAAACACAACTAAAAAGTACCCACTGGCCAAATGGGAAGAGTTATTTCAGTTGGCTGCAGTGGTGTCTAACAGACACTGCCAGTGTTCTTAGCTAGAATTACTGGAGACAAAGACCATCAGCAGTGGAGGTGCTGGCTAAAAAAGGTTACAATCTCTGCCAGGGATCCTTGGAGGGGTTTTGTGAAAAATACAGTCAATTCAGCTACATTAAAAAGGAAAGGCAGAAAGCTCACTCAATTATTCTTACTTGTGAATATTCAGTTGTGCACTACATGTATTGCAGGGGGCATGAAAGGCAGCCTGTCGCTGTTGAGGCGGATGCAACATGTATGGATTCACTCACAACTTCAGGCAGAAAAAGCTGTTTATTCCAAGAGCCTGTGGCATTTATACACTTTTGTATGTTTATCAATCATGCTACTTATTCATTGGGTCCTTAACTACTACAATACATCTATTGGCTATTATTTAAATACAGCATACCACTACTGGTCATTCATAGCATAAGCGTTCAGGCATTCAGAAAAACACCAGATGCAGCTTGTTGCTGTTTTCTCTCTCTCTTGTTTGGCTACTAAGTTTCTCCCGGGTACAAATGAATTGTGCTAAGATCAGTGTCGGAATCAGACTTGCTGTTAATTCCCACAGCAGCCATCAAACCATGATGCCTTTAGAGGCTACCTGGAACAGAGGCTAGACAGAGTAAAGAAATTAAGTAGATATTTATTTAAAAGGCCTTCAAAGGATACACCTTGGGCAGTACAAGAGCCTGGCCGAGGCTACACCCAAGATGGACGATGGGTCACGAGTTTTCACACTTTCACAAGTTTGGTTCATTTACATATTGGGGTTAATTGTCCAATTACAGTTTCAGGTAATAAAGTCCCCTCCTCTCAGTTTGTTCTTTTCAATTCACTGTTGTTTACACTTTCTTGGGCCTGAAGCCGTGATGGTGACCTTGGTTTTCTAGGCTGCAAAAGAATTGTTTTGTCTAGCTAAACTGTGAAGAGAACTTGCTAACACTCTATATGAAGTTCAGAGTTATATACTAATGCAGTACAGAATCTGAAAAATATGAGAGCTGAAATTTAAGGCATCACCCGGCAGGGGGGAGCTTTTCTTCTTGGGTTCAATGGGACGCTCTATGAGGAGTAACCATGAAATTACATCAACCTTGGCGCTATTGTACTTAAACTACAATTCCTATCTGTCATAAGGAGCCAAGCAACTCATCTGAGGAATGCCCGTTTCGCATCTGTGTTTTACATCTTCCTGTGTCCTTGTCTCTGAGCTCCCATCTTTCTGTTTGGCTCTTCTGCAGTGGACTTTCCCAGGGCTTCTGAGGTGTGTAAACAATGTAAGGCAGCCCGTAATACAACAAAATAAATTCTTCACTTTTACTTTCATTATTTTTAGAAAAATGGCTCTTCAAACCTTGTTGGAAGGCACTGCTGTTTTCACTGCCCACACCAGCAATTCAAAGTTTTTTATTCTTAAAACATGCTGGGTTCGCACTACTAAACTGCATCAGGCAGTAAAATGGAAGGCAAATTCTGTCTTGGTGCCTGCAAAAGTTGTCTATGGATGACTAAAAGAATGTGTGTTTAATTAAGAAAGCTCTGGATTAGCAAAGGTTGCAGATAAAAATTTGGGAACTTGCTGCAGGTTCACTCTGAATTAGCAGGATGCAGTGCCTGTTGTAAGGGTATTTTTGGATTCAGCAGCTTTTCCATCCTATGCAAAGAGCTTCCTCCACCTCCAACAGGCAGGAGGAACAGGCTGGTTCAGTTAAAGCTTTATAAAGCAAAGCTGTGAAGAGCTGACATTAGAAGACAAATGTGGACTGACTGTGCAGCCTGTGTTTGCTGGTGCTGTTCTGAACAGTGCAACAATTAATTGTATTTTATCTGTTCTTCACAAATGCTATCTTCCCTTTTCTTCAAAACAATTTGAGGCAGAATAGTGGTTACTGAGTTTGACAACAGCTGTGTGAACATAGAATGGTTTTCTTATGGGCCTGGAATGTACCCAGCATGAACTCAGAGACATTGCAAGGGGTATTGGAACTACAACTTCAGTAACCTGCCATTCCTTTTTTTTTTCTTAAGGAAAACAGTACTCCTAGAATTGAGTTATCTACTAAGTAATTTTGAATATTTCCTCTTCTGCTTTCAACTGGATCAATTAACATTTTATAACTACTCATGAATTATTTAAGGTTGAAAAGTCTCTCTTGAATGCTCAGCTAAATTAAACCAAAAATACTTTAAAAACAAGTAAATTTGGAATTGTTCTAGAGCCTCAGAGGTATTAGCAAAGGATTATTTAGGCTTTTTATTAAAAAAAACCCCAAAAACCCAGCAAACACAGAATAACTACTAAGTTGATGTCTTCACAAACTTTCTGGACTGAATGAGCAGAACATACTCTATATTTGTGACAATTTGGTTCACAGAGCTGATAGCATGGAAGCACAGGCTGTCTCCTGGCTTCATGCTGATACCATAATTGTTTTGTTGTTATTCTTTCTAAAAAGTCCTTACCTTGCTAATATTTTTTCTTCTGCTTGTCCTTGCTCTAATAATTTTTCTTGTTCCCTATGACATTATGACTATATTCATTGCTTGAGTATTTTTAGTGTTCTTAAAAGCTACTTCTGAAACTCAGTATTATTAGTACAAGAAAATTTTAAGTATCATTTTAGTAGCATAAATTGGAGACAGTAATTGGGACAATCAGAAAATACATAAGAAGCAAAAGAATAAATAGTCAATGCTTACTCTAATGGTTGTTTTATCAGGTTGTTTTATCTGCATTCTTAATAAAAGGACACAGTATGAGATAGAGATGGTTTGTGGGACAGAATAGGAACTTTACGGATATGGAAAGCAGCTACTCTGGAGAAGCATGATAGTATTTTCACACAGAACATTTAGGACTTTACTGGGGGAAAAAAAATTGGATTCTCTTACTGTCAATCTGTCTTTGATTTCAGCCATCCTTTCTAGAAGTCTTCAAATTTCAGCAAAATTCTATTAGCAATTCCTAACGTGCCTCTTTCAAACATCTTTTTTTCTTACATTTAATAGCATGTGGTGGTCAGATATTGTGTGCGTAGTGATAGCTAATGGATAGGACATTAGACAAAACAGATCTTTGTATTATCCCCAGCTCTGCTGCTGATTTACTCTGGAAGTCAGTTTTATTGCCTTTGAAATGCAAATAACAATACTTATTTCACCTGAGAAAACTACCTGAAAGGAAGACATGGAAGAAAAGTCTAACTTTTTAGAGCCAAACTTCTGTCCATAATTCCTTTACTTTTTTCATCTTTTTCCTCCGTTAACCACACAATGGAAAGTAAAGGCTACTTCACTGAGATCCCCCCCAAAGGCTGTTAAAGATTTAAAACAGCATCCAGACCCTTTCGGAATGAAAAGTCCCCAAACACCCTAGGTACTCTTTCTGTTTCTGTGCACAAACATTTATATACAACTCATATACTTTCGTCTCTTTAATGCAACTCCTTTTTCCTACAAAGCACTTTTAGAAGTACTCATCTGTAAAAATCACTGCACTGGAAGACTTGAAAAAACCTGATCTCTACAATTCCTGCTCACAGACTTCCCCACAAACTGAGTCCACCCACACAGTAGAGACAGCATCAGAGAACTTCAATATGTAAAATCATAGTTTATGGATTTGCTGCCGCTTCTCAACTCCGTGTTTTAAAATAATTCTTGGTTTTCCCCCTTTGGCTGGTATTAACAGCATTGTGTGAATAAATTCTCTGTTGATGTCTGAGACACCAGGCATTACAAATTTTCCTCCCCCTGAATAGCATTTTCTATCTACTTTCCCAAGTCAAGAAGGCTTATGTCATCATAATGCCTTTGTGTCTGTCTATTAGTTGCCTTCTTATGATCCTGCTAGCTGTTTTCAAATAGCAATTTAAGTCCTAAAGCTAATAACTTCCTCAGTATTTACTAAAATAGGTAGAGGAGAGGACACTCGAATTCTACTTCCAAAGGCTGAAACTCAAGAAAACTCCTTCCCAAGCACAAAAGGATCTGCTCTGACATCAGACAAGAGGAGAGCCTGATACAGTGAAAAGTTTAAACAGAAGCTTTCATTTTATTAGACATCAGAGAGAGTGATGTAAGATACAAAGACAAGGTCACAGAGGCATTGAAAAACAGGTTTTGTTTCACAGAATAACTTGTTTTTGAAAAAGGATGTGAAAACCAAAATATTTTCCTTAAATGAGGTTGAAACACAGTGTGTGTCTTCCCCAAGGAGCTGTGTCATTCAATCAACCTGTACAATTCACTGAAGTCAATCAGAGCTTGTTGCATCGTTCCAGTGAGTCAAGCTTCAGCAAGAACTCAGCTTAGCATGGAAACAAGGCAGAAATGAAGCACCACAACTGCAGAGGATGTGAAAATGGAGAAAGCACCAGGAACTGATATTAATAAAGTTCTAATACTTTACAAACATTAAAAGCAGTAGTAGGTCAACCATCATTGTAATTAAAAAGAAATATAAGAATACCAGACACCTCCAGGACCAACTTGAGATGCTTTTGTGTTTGCAACATTCCATCCTATGTTTTCAATAAATAATTACTGTACATTTTCACATCCTTCAGTGACTGGGATAGGCTGCAAGTTTTCTACTGAAGTAGATTCAATTTTTAAGCAATGTTCAAAAAATCTTAACAAACTTTTGATAACTTCTTGTTTTAAATGTGTCATTTTAGGGCAGCAGACAGACTGGAAATGACAATCCTACAAGAGGGAGCAGCCTCAGCTCTGCTCTCTCCTTTGCAAAAACATCAGTGTCACTTCTAGCATCTCAGGCTGCATTTTTTGCTAACTGCCTTCTGAAATGTAACTCATCTTGAGAAAGAAAGGGTTTAGAAAAGAATACCAATGCCTGAGAGGCCAGAGAGGCACATGTGGCATGTGGAGAATCTTTGATTATCTGTATTAGAAATTAAATTAGATTAGAAGGATTAGATACAGCAATTTTTTTAATTGCTTATTGTGCAAGAATAAGTAAACCAGAAAATTATTCGAATAACTGAAGCACCTGAATGTGCAGTATTCTGTAACGAAATCTACAGTAGCAAACGTTTGGAAATCTACATCTCAAAATAAAATCATCCCTGTAATTTTCTTATTGGTCCATTCTCATATTAATAGTGACAAGGATTCCAGTATGCCACCGGCTTTCGTATGTCAAAGAGCACTGTTTCAATGTGCACTTTTGACCTTTGTGGCCTTTTTCATCTATCTGAAAATTCATTCAAGTCCAGTTAATTTGAAGACAGGAGAATTTGTAGTTTCCTTCTGATGACAACTTTTCCCTCAGAACACATGCCAAGGGTTGGGCTGCTGCAGGCAGAAGTCACCCAGGTGTGTTCTCTCATCAGCAGGGTCCCTTTCACTCTGCAAGCTGGAAGCGATGTGGAACTGAGATGAAGGGACTGATTATTCTTCACTTATTTTTGTCTCTCGTTTTCTATAGGAAGTTTGCAAACAGGAAGCTCTTCTGTAGAGCTATAGACGCAGAATCATGGGAAGAAATGAAGGAAAGAGGAAAGTGAAAGCTCCATCCTCTTGTTTATAAGACTGAAGACAGTTTCTGCAGTAATCTGAGCACTTGGCTAAGGTTCATGTTTACAAAATACGTTATTTAGGAATAGGCAGAAAAATTTCAAGTGTCTATTTTGAGTTAGAAATTGCTCTTTTATAGTACTGAAGCTGACAGTATATTCCAGTATATTTTATCCTGAAATTTCAAACATACTTGCAACTGACTATTTTTCTTAGTTTCTGTCAGGTGAATAATTTCCTTGACTTTAAGAAAGTTACTTGAGAAAGAAGAAAGCAATATGTGGTTATTCATTTGACAGATTTTACTAGAGTTGACATTATACTTTTAAATCAACAGGTTTTATTTTTCTATTTATGGTTTAGACTCATATATAAGCAAAAATGCTGTAAAAATATCTAAATACACACTATAAATAAAATTGTAACGTTTTCTTTTCTGTGATCTTTTTAAGAACAAACTTGACATATTTTCCAGTAAATTAGTGACATTGGAAGAATACTTCTTATAAGAATGTTCATCTTTTTAGATGGATTAAGGTAACCCAACAAATTCCGGTAAATCTAAGATTTTACAAGAATTCTCAGAGTCAAATCATGACCTAAAGTTCCAGCAGCAACTGATAATGTGTGAGTGCACTATCCATCAAAACCACTCTATGTGTCTGGGAGATGCTGATATGGTTAAACTGGGCTGACAGCAAACTCTGAGTTGTGTGGAGGTGACCTTTGGTGTGCACTGGGGAGCATCCTGCCCCTGCACACATGGGAGTGAGCACGGGGTGGGATATGGGGTGAAGGGAACAGCTCAACACGAGCTGGACGTTCAAACACAGATGCTCTGCTGCTGCTGCTGACACATTCTGGAGGAGATGTGCCTTGAATCAAGGGAGCTGGGAGCAGCTTGTCAGGTATAATGACAGGAGAATAACTCTACGGGGTAGAAAAAAGAGAGACAAGACCTAGTTTAGAAAGAGAAAAGGTGTTTCACTATCTGGAAGTATTACAGCAAAGGGACAAAAAAGACAGATTTATACATCATGCTTCAAGAAGGGTGTTATTTATCCAGACCCCGAGCTTGTCTGTAGGGAAGCTGGATCCTGTTTATATGCAGAAACCTCCGTTTTAACACAAATGACATCCTGGAATGTGGCCCCATTTTCCCTTCCGCTCCACAGATGATAACAAAAATAAAAATGACAGAAATATGAGAAAGGTTTGCGTGCTAAGAAGCTTGAGCTGATCTAATGAAAACCTCACAAGACTGACATAAACAATAAATCTGTTGTTAGAACAGCACAAACAACAGAACAAGCAGTTCAACAATTACACTAAGCTGTGAGGTTTCTTTGAGCATTGAATAAAAAAGAACACTTGGACTGACTTTTGTTAATGGAATAGAATATGGGAAAGGGAATTATTTGGATGACTAGAAAGAGAGGAGGCCACCTGTAAGAGAAGGAGCTCTTAATTGTATCTCAGTACCAGCTGAATCTAAGTCTCTAAAACATTACTGGAAACATGCTTGATGAGCAGTGAAATATGGCAGTGATGCATTTATCCAGATAGCTGTCTTCACTAAATCCTTCACCATAGCACTGTCAGAAGATGGTGCAGTATTTTACTGCCAAACCTCAAGGAGTAACTTCAATACTTGTGAAAAAGACTGGATTTTTGTCATCTGTTTTACTCCTGTCACTTGTACAGTCTTTTCTGTTTGATTTTGATGATATTTATAATCCTGCAAACTGTTCCAAATCCCCACCGCTTTTTGACTGCTCTGGCCAAGTTTCTTCAAATTCTCTTTGCAACAGGAGGATTCCAAGGTTTAATAGGCTTTTCATGACCGTTGTTTGCTCAGTGACTCCATGAGGGTCATATTCTGCAGTGGGAACTGCATGTTTTGAAAAAGGGGGTACAAAAGGTAAACAGAAAGAGAGTGACAATGTAAAATTTGGAACTGCAGCACATTTTGTCTTTAACTGAAAAGCAAAAAAAGCTACGTGTGAGAGATCCCTTGAGAGTTTGCATGCTTGGTATTTTTTTCTTTTTAAAATTATTCTCATTCACCATCCATGTTTTTGTGTGGACTACACTGCACCCAATGTCAATAAGCTTATTACCTTTGCTTTAGCACTGTAAAATTATAGTGTGCTCTAGAAAATACAGGAAGAAAATACTTTCAAAAGAGGTTCCATCTCTTACCTAAGAAGGATCTTACCAGGTATTTATTGATTCTTGCTTCAGCTTTATGCTCACTAATCTGTCTTGCTCTTTATTGAAAACATCTGACGTCCCTTTTCCATATCCCTGTCCCATTATATTAGAATAAGTGTGTCCATCATGTAAATTTGTAAATAGTTTATGTGCTTATACCTGGAGACATTCTAGGATGTTGCTCACACATACAATTTGAAAGCAATTCACAAGTGGTGATAGTAGCATACACAGAGGTATGTATTTCAATGGGAATGCAGGCAATCAAAGAGATGTATGTACACATACCAGAGACAAAATCAAGAAGTTTAACATTATCTCAAGTTAAAAAAAAAAAAAAAAAACAGCTACCAAAGCTGCTCTACTGCTAGGAGGGGAAGGAGGGGCTGAGGTTCCCCTGCTGCCTCCCAATGCTCAGTATCCTGTAAATATATGTAAGATAGAAGAGTACTTCCATTTTTAGGAAGGGTATGGTAAATCCCTTCTCCACAAAAATATATTTAGCAGATTCATAAATAATTCTTGAAAAATTTTAGCCTGTCTTAATAATTCATATTCATCTCTCACTGCTTTACACAAAAATGATCACAAATAAGCAAATAAAGGAGTGATATGACTTTCAAGTGAATGGCAAGTTCTCAGTTGTCAGACTTTCTAAGAAATATCACATTTTTTCTTACACATCAAGATATAAAACTGCTTCTATTAGTACAAATACTAATATATCTGAAACAATTTACTATCTCTGTTACAAGAGACGAATAAATTTGCTTATATTGATGTTATTATGCTGCTGCTTCAAAGCAAAACTAGACTTTGCTAACTCCTAACTGATAGCAAAGTGGACTGGATTGATTGAGTGGTAGTAAACTTATAAGGTTCACATTTACACTTTGGACCATCAGAAGTTCACAATCTACAGTCTGAAAATCACTGGATCTTAATGATATTTTCTCTCATGAAAGTGTTCTAAACCATACATGACTTCTCCAGTTGGGTTGTGCTGAAGCTAAAGGGTTCACTGGAGTCAGGATTAAATAGCTCCAAGGAGGTCTCATCAAGATTTGGAGAAACCATAAACCTATCAGCTTTTTCTACAGCACTGGGGATAGGTTGGTGCATAAACCCACACACCATGTGGCTCCATGTGCCAGTTGCCCAGGATCTTAAATGCTATTTTCATAACTGTCTTGGCCAGCTGGTAATGTTGTTTCCTGGCAAGTAATCTCTGAGCAGACACAGGTATGCTTGCAAGGGAACACTGCCAAAACATTTGCTATTCCCATTATTCAGACAGTCTTTTTTCCCAAGTACATTATCTTTCATTAGCAAAATCATCCCCTTTGCACCCACATGGTCAGTGCATCTGTCTCATTCTATTTCTGCCTCATTGAGAAAAACCCCCACATTTTGGTGTCTTGCCAAATAAAGAAAAAAAAAGAAAAAAGTAGGGGAAAATACTAACAAAACCAAGAAAATTAATTCCTGTTGGTATTAAAAGTACAAGTATATTTACTTTTATAAGAGTACACTGTGTTCTCTGACATAGGGTAGGAGATTTGAAATGGAAAGAATGGCTTTTTCTTAAAGTGAACATTATTTGTGCAATTTTTAGAGTTTTTTTAAGGATAGGGAGTCCACAAAGCAGATACAACATGAGGGTATAATCAGCTGCGATATTGAATCTCACGAAGTGTAGGCTTTTATTTACACTAAATTTCACTTTGTTCAAGGGATCCTCCTGCACACCATATTCAATATGTGCAAACATACACCAGCACTGAGGCCTTAGATCATGACAGTAAAGCACAACTGAACTCAGATTCTGCCTCTTACAGATTTCCTAAATGCTGTGAGAAAAATAAATAAACCACTCCATTGAAAACACAGTAATATTGCCTTTTTCACAGGCTGAGATTGGAATCTCTTCAATAGCAAGGTCTTGCAAGTCCATGTTTGTATGACGGTTAACATACTGCCTGCCCTGACTCAAGCAAACCCTCTGGGGTGTAATGTATGTATTGCTTGGAAAGTATTATTATGGAACCACAAATGAGAACATCAGGAAAACGTATTGATTGCAGTTGTCATGTCTTCTCTAAGCCATTTGGATGTGCTTAGCATATGCCAAGCTAATACATAAAAGCACTTTACAAAATCCACATGATGGTGCTTGAACAGACTCATTGGCAATTAACTCAGAGCTGCACTTGTTTTTCATGGAATCTACAGCATTAGCTCCAGATCTGCAAAGCAGATTGAAGGACATTATGGGGTCACATTTCAATGCCTGAGTCCAATTTTAAGGAGGAAAAAATTTCCTTCTACACATTTTCCAGAGCTGCAGTATTTGAACTCAAGCGCCTTTGCCTTCACGTGTTGCTGTAAGAGCTTTGTGCATTGAGCTGTTATTTCAGCTGACTACAACACAATATTGGCAGGAGGAAACCAGTGCCTACCAGTTCACAACTTAGCAAAATCTGAGATTACATTTGCTATCACCAAAAGAATTTTTATTCTAAAGGTGACAGCTATCCCTGGTAGGTAACAACTGCCCTCTCTCTTCACATGTGGGCGGCTGAGGCTTATCCAGCAAGGGCCAGAAGGAGTGACATGCTCAGTGCAGGTGCCCTAAAAAAGACATTGTTTTACCCATCTTAACTCATTCTAAATAAAGAGCTTGAGGAGGGACCTTTTCACTTTCCAAGTTCTTGAAAGCAAAACTAAGTCACAGGCTTTTAAATCTATTTGACCTTTTTCTAGCATTTCTGTAACTGATTTGTTACATTTTCCTTTATTTTTTACGAGGGAAACATACTAATCTCCCTACTGCCTCTCTTCCTCAAGGAAAAGTCTCCACTTACTCATTAATTTAGTAAAGAAATGAATTTCCTGTGCCAAGAAATTAGTCTTGTAAACATACTATGGATATTTCTGTACAATCACAAGGCTGCAAAACCAACCAACTAGAGAAAAATAATTTGGCATCATCAAATATTGATTAAGCTAGTGAAAACTTTGACAAACAGCCATATGATGGCATGAGATTAACTGCCTTGTGTGCTTTTACTAGATATTTTTCTTTTGTAATTAAGAGCAAGTTTATATGTCACAAAAATTACATGAATAAATGAAGTGGAATTAAATTAATTTTATATTACAGTTGAAAATGCAAATGATACTATTTTGATATAAATTATAGTCTTTTTCCAGGACCACCCTTGGTACTTCAGAAGCAAAATTTAATTAGAATTTTACAGGGGATTCTAATAGACCAATTATTGGTATTATTTATGAAGACAGTAGCTGTAGTGCTAGACAAAAATTGAGTCTCTTCTTGTGCTTCAGAAAATCTCTCTTACATTCTTTATACATGCCCAGATCAAGAGGATTTTAGAAACATCCAAAACAAACTGGCACAGAACTGCACCAACAGTGTTAATAAGAACAATATTGTGACAATGAGAACTGTTCTTACAAAAATTTCCTTTTTCCCCTTTTCTTAAAAGTTACCCCTCTTACAAGAAACTACAAGGATTTATACTGATCAAAAAAATGAATTCGCAGTGTAAATTTCCAGCAATGAAGAAGACCTACCAGTTAGCAGGCAATTATCTGCCAGGTACGTTTGCAAATCGAGGGGCTTAGCACTAAGGTAAAGTGGAGAAATTCACTTTTGTGTGATTTAGTTTCGGACATATTCCCATGGGAAGTCCTGCCCTCCTAAAACATTTCCTAATACTTGTTTTGCAACATATGGTTGTGAGCACTCAGAAGAAAACAGTATGACCTGTAAATAAATGCCATTTTTAAGAAGGACCATGTGTGCAATTAGGAGATTCCCAAAAGAGCTAAGTGGGGTTTAAAAGCTACTCCAGTGCCTTTGGGCTGGAAACACTGGCACAGATAGAACCAGAAGATTATTTTGATTAACGGTGCCTGGGAGGCAGAAAGAGAGAGAGAGCACTGGCAGTGCTCAGCAGCACTGCTGCAAGGCCTCCTGGCCAAAGCCCCACAGGAGACCGAGCTACACTCTGCTTTTGGGTGTGACAAGTATTTCTGCCAGTAACACCCTTGGGATTATGTACAAAGACTTCAGTTCTTGCTGCCCTCAGTGCTGTTGGCAGAATATTTTGGGGACTGCCTGGTCTATAATAGGCTAATTAATTATTCTTTGATTTAGTCTTTTTTTTATTACAAGTTAGAAAATAGTCCAAATACTGTACTGGTTTCTATTCCATGCAGGCTTTTACTTCTTTGCCTAAGATTCAAATACCCTCCAGGAGACCTTACCCACCTGTGACTTTTTTTTACCTTATTCCTAAAAGGAGAGAAAAAAATCTGAATTCAGTCCAGAGCTGAGTTTCACTGTTTTACATGATATTTCTCTCTCCTTCCACAGACAGCTTCTCAAGGAAAGTATGAACCTCAGCTCCCATCAGTCTAGACTGTACGTGGTGCTGTTTGCTGTGCACTGTCCCTCTTCCTCTCATGTAACTCATCTGGCACAGTGAATTCACAGTCCCTGTGAACAACTTCACAAAATATTTATCCTGGGACTGGTTTCAGCATACCTGAAGGATAACCTGTACCTAGCCTCTTCCCAGCTGAAAGAACACTTCAGTCTCCATTTCTGATCATTTGGGTTTTTCACCCTTTGCAGAAAATCTGTGCTATTACTAGCAATTACCCTTATAACAGATAATTTCTATGATGGCTATTTGTCCACTGAAACTAGATTAATTCACTTATTTAGAAAGTGTATCAGAGGTATCAGAGTTCTAAAAAAGCCCAGGCAACACTGACTCGGACTGGCAGTGAATCAGTGGCCGGACACGACAGTTCCATATTCACTGCAATGAATGAATTTTTGAGTATTATTATATCCCTCTTCTTGAATGTCCTTAAGTAGCTCACTGAATACTTATATCCAGGAAGAATTACATTCAAGCTTTCAAAAAGGCTTACTTTACTCTGAAACAGACTTTGTGAACACATCACTGGAGATACACATTTCTTCTGGTTCCCTGATTCATTTATCAAATTTACCCAAGTGAGAGCTGAAAAAATCACTTTTGCCTTTTCCTCTAAATGCCAGTCAGGAGATGACAGATCGTACTCACAATCTGAATTATTTGTGAGTGCAATTTTGTGATGATTGCTGTTGTATGGTCAGCTTTAGGCCTGATTTTGAAAAGAATCTTTTCTTAAAGAATCAGAGTAGCATTTCAGCGTATGTCTAATTTGAAAGCTATCTTCCTCCCTCCTTAATTCAGTCAGGTTTAAGCATACAACTCAAGTTGGCTCTTGCTGAAATTTCTCCTTGATCCCTTAAAGAAATAGTTCCAAATATAAAAGCTACTTATTGTTCTTCTAGAGTATGCTTTTTATTACTTTTTACTACTTTTTATTACCTTTATTATTATATTATTTTATTACCTTTTTATTACTTTTTATTAATTATTAAATCAATCACATCTTGTGATGGTGTTACACTGGAAATATGTTGTGGTTTCACACTGGCCAAATGCCAGGCACCCACAAGAGTCATTCGCTTACCCTCTTCGGCTACAGTTAGGCAGAGGAGAAAGAAAAGAATAAATGAAGGGTTCATGAGTTAAGGACTGGGAGAAAAACACTCTAAGGGCAAAATAGGTTCAAATTTAAAGGTATAAAGTAAATTTATTATTAACAGAGTCAGAGGAGGAAAATGAGCAGAGAAATAAGCCTTTAAAATACCTTTCGTTCCCCCCCCAGCCCCTCCCTCCTTCCCACCAACAGCGCAAGGAGACAGGGTGTGGGGGCTTTCGTCAGTTCGTCACTCGAGATCTCCTTCTGTTCGCTCAGAGAGAGGAGTCTTTTCTCTGCTATGCCGTGGGTCCCTCCCACAGACAAACAGTCGTTGCAAAACTGTTGTGGCATGGGTCACTAGTCCATGGGGTGCAGTCCTCTAAGGCTAGGCTGCTCTAGTCTGGAAGCAGGGGCCCTCTCTCTATTCAGGTCTCCAACTAGATCATACCTTTTCTCTGGCATCCACCTGCTCCAGCGTGAGCACTTTTACCATGGGCTGCAAGTGNTTCGCTTACCCTCTTCGGCTACAGTTAGGCAGAGGAGAAAGAAAAGAATAAATGAAGGGTTCATGAGTTAAGGACTGGGAGAAAAACACTCTAAGGGCAAAATAGGTTCAAATTTAAAGGTATAAAGTAAATTTATTATTAACAGAGTCAGAGGAGGAAAATGAGCAGAGAAATAAGCCTTTAAAATACCTTTCGTTCCCCCCCCAGCCCCTCCCTCCTTCCCACCAACAGCGCAAGGAGACAGGGTGTGGGGGCTTTCGTCAGTTCGTCACTCGAGATCTCCTTCTGTTCGCTCAGAGAGAGGAGTCTTTTCTCTGCTATGCCGTGGGTCCCTCCCACAGACAAACAGTCGTTGCAAAACTGTTGTGGCATGGGTCACTAGTCCATGGGGTGCAGTCCTCTAAGGCTAGGCTGCTCTAGTCTGGAAGCAGGGGCCCTCTCTCTATTCAGGTCTCCAACTAGATCATACCTTTTCTCTGGCATCCACCTGCTCCAGCGTGAGCACTTTTACCATGGGCTGCAAGTGGATGTCTGCATCCCCCATGGACTTCATGCATTACAAGGGGACACTTTGTTTTACTATAGTCCTCACCATGGCTTGCAGAGGAATCTCTGCTCCGGTGCCTGGAGCACCTCCTCCCCCTCTTTCTTTTCCACTGACCTTGTGTCACCATGTTTTCGCTCACATGTCCTCACTTCCTCCTCTTCTCTGACTAGAAGAGAAACTGCTGTTTGTAATACCATTGTCAACAAGTTCCACTAATTCAAAGATTCCTGCAGGATTTCACAGCATCAAGAGGTGGATCTCGTCTAGGTTCCCCGTCGGGGAGTCACTTGCCATGTTTCTGCTGTTGGCCACGCAGCCCAGCCGCCATTGAGTGGGCAGTGGCAGCCGCCGCGGTGCTGGCGCTATTTAACGCCTCTCTTCTTGGGGGGCGCCAGGAAGGAGAAGCCGCTGCTGCCCTGCCCATCTGCTCGTGGCACAGCTGGCTGGGGCGGCCAGGCAGGCAAGGCTTGCCGCAGGCTGTGCCGAGATGGCGGTGGCCGCGGCAGTGCATCGCCGCGGGCTGTGCTGGGAGGGCCCCCGTCAGCGGCGCCTCACCAGCCCTGGAAAAACTACATGTGCACTGTTTTGATTTTCCTCTTGAATATGTCATCACAGAGGCGTTACCAACCTCTCTGATGGGGCCAGCAGCATGTCCATCTTCAGAGCCATCAGAGATTGGCTCTGTCGGACACGGTGGAAGCTTCTAGCAGCTTCTCAAGAAGTTAGTCTGTGGCCCTCCCCCACTACCAAAAAATCAGGCCATGCCAAATCAATACAAAATACTAGAAGCCCTCAACAAGATTATCTAAAGGTAAAAAACAACCACTATGTAGGCTTTCACATAAATGAAATTTAAAACAAAATCCCAACATTCTCAATGAATTTTCTGAAATGTTTTTTTTCACTTCCTCAACAATACATGGTTGATTTTTTTATAATCCAGACAAGAACTACACTCCAGATAAATCTAGACAATCTCTAATGAATAAACTTTTAAATTTTTTTTACAGCACTTCATTATCAGCATTCTCTAGGCAAAGAACCACCATTCTGTTTCATCTTGCAGCTTCAGTGCATAAAGCCATTCCCTGAACACTGCCTCACACACCCACACAGCACTCCCTGAAAGCTCATCTCCTACCTTCTTGCAGCTGCTGCCCTTATCACTGAGTCACTGACAAATTGTATCATGGTAAATTGTGGTTTTATCATATTTACTTTAATTCTGGAGCAATCTCTTTGGAAGCAAACATTTCCCACATCTTGCTAAAGCATGCCTTCTGCAGAGTAGAACTCCCTATACTGAACCACAAACTGACTGCATCAGAGAGCACTGGACTTGCTCAAAATACCACATTTAAAGTGCACAGCAAAATGTTGCTTTAGCAAAATTTCATATTCCACATTATAATAATTGTCATTTTTATACAAAGCAAACCATTAGCCACATACAGATTAAAGGCATCATACACCTTCCACAGGAAAAAGACTTATTTTGGAATACAAGCAGTGATACAGTATTTTTTCTAACCTGGGCAGTTGTTACAGTCTTGTATGTGCTGCACAGCTCTCGTTCTGATTTGCTCTACTACCACCTCCAGGTGAGCAAGTGTATCAGCTCTCTGTGCCTCAATTACTGCTTTTTTGAGGGTAGAAGAAGATACATTAGGCTCATGACATTACTACAAGTAGATGGGAAAAAAGAAATTAAATTGTCTCTCATTATGGTACACCAGGAATATATGCCCACTTTAGTCAGGTGCAAAATAGACTGAAACACACATTGTTCTGAACTAGAACCTGTTCTTTGGGGAAATGTGATAAAACTGCTCAATGCCTTTAATTTCCTTCAGTAATTACAAAGTCTTAACCCCTAAGCAGACCCACTCCTTCCTTTTCAGTTCATTAAAATGGGTTTAGAAGACAGACTTTATTTGGAAAATAGTTACAGTTGAGTGGCTTATAGCATGGAAAAAATGTCAGTGATCTTCCTGAGTCAAACAGAAATATAGAACGATGAGCATATGTGGGCAAGGTATTCCTCTCCTTCAGTGGCAAGGTGAGAAAGCACCTTCCCATGCCTCAGGTGAGGCATCATGGCTTAGAAAATGGCTGAGGGTTTACAGAGTATGAATAATGGAAAGAATTGTCTGGGAAACTAAAATACTGGTTCACAAAGTCTGGGATTATTCCAAACCAACTTCTAACACTGGAGAAGACTGGGAAGAACTGTGTATGTGAAAAGAGGAGACTGCCACACAGTCAGAAGCCCTCCTGAACATGGACTACCAGTGTTCATCCCCTGCCCCTCCCACCAAATATTCCTGGTAACTAAATCTGCTCATGACCAAATTTTTGTAGATTTTTTTTTTTCCATACAGAAAAGGATCACAGAAGCTCTTTCTCAGAACTAAAATTTTACTTCTGTGGAAAAGACAACTCCCATTGGAAAAAAAAAAACATGCAAAAGATTTCAGTAAGGTCTCACAACTACAGTTGGGTACTAGATTTGATCTCAGGTTGAGTTCATGAGGCTTTGAGAGGAGACCAAGCTGACAAAATCATGATGTATAAACAGAATCACAAAATGGTTGAGGTTGGTGTGACCTCTGGAGATGCCCTACACCCCCTGCTCAAGCAGTAACAGCACCGCACCAGGGTGGTTCCAGCTGGGTTTCAGTATCTCCATGGATTGACACTCTGCAACCTCTCCAGGCCAGCCCATTCAAAACTGGTCAGAACTGCCAGTGTCCTCAGTTACATGAATTAGGGAGAATTATAGAAACTAAGCAGGTATTATAGCATGAAGATGACTAACTGAACTTATTGTAATTAGCAAAGAGAGAAAAGTTAGTATGGAAATGATAGAGGGAAAGTACATACACACATACACACCATCAGGTTATTGTTTGACAAAGTGACTTTTCTCTCCCCAGAGACATTTCATCTATTTATGTAATCAGTGAACAGTCTGCCTGATACTTGAACAAAACAAATTTTCCTACACTGGGAAGGAAATCGGACATTTCTCTCACTGAATGTAATTATGCAGCAATGAAACAAACATGACTTTTTAAAGAAAGTGACATGGCATAATATAAAATGTGTATTGTGTAGTTTTGCCTATGTCCCAACACATAATCCCCACAAAAGTCCAATCATTCCCATTATGTCAGCACTCTGAAAGCAGGGCTAAGGTAGGGACAGGTGACTCCATTTATTTCTGATACGCTACTAGCTCCTAAATCACTGACACAGGCTACTAAGGAAAATTATATATTTGACACTACTGAGTTGCATGACAGGTCACTACAGAATTAATTACCCATGCATTCAGTACTTGCTGGTGGAGACACCTTTACTTCTCTTTGCTAAGTCCATTAATGTGAAGGGTTGGTGTCCTGACACAAGGCAATGATACTGTTGGAAAACATACCAGTTTAAAAATATTTGTATAACTTTAGTCAAGGGGTTTTGTTTGCCTTCACCCCGGGAAAAAGAATTTTAAGTTTCTTTCCACAGCATTGTTCCACCAGGTGGGGTCTGATCAACAGCCTGGGAGTAGCCCCAAAGAGATAAAGGCTATTAAGGGAACATCAGTGGAACATCTATGAACATCTGTGAACATCTGCCCCAGACTCTGCCTCTGGCAGAGTTGGAGACGTCTCCTCCGGAAAAGACTGAAAAGAATATCAAGGAATGGAGATCTGATTAACACTAGAAGTGAAGAAATCCAGATCCAACAGGAGGCCAAATACTAAGAACTTTGCAACTTGAGACCAATGAACACTGACCCAATTAGTTTCTATGAGTTTTGACGGTATAAAAGATCTGAAAAATCTAGTAAATGTTATGTGTCATTGAATGATTCTCTCTGCACACCCGGGCTATGTGTGGATGAGATGATTTCTGTGTTACATCCTGGCCAGAACAACATCCTGGCCAGATAATAAAGTAATGCCTTGATTCTCTAACATTAAAAATGTTGTTGGAGAGTTTTTGTTTTTCCCGCAGTTTCGGTGACAATACTACATGGGTTTTAAACATTAAATTAAATGTTACAGTGCATTACACCAGCTGAAATGACATGTCCTGCTTCTGTCTTAAAAAGTGACTTATTTTGTAAAGTATGGCTCTGCTGAGAAGTTACTTTATAAAACTAGTATCAGATTTCCACATGACGTTTTGATGACTGACTTGCATCATATTTCTCAAGCTGTAGATAATTTTTTTCCCTCAACTTCCATCTTCATTTTAACTGACAGTCCAGAAATTTTTTCATGAATGCTGAGACTCAGGCAGATCTACCAAACCCTCACCCCTCACCACCCCTCCAAAGCTCTGCCAGGCAAACCCTTGCTGCAGGTCCACAGCTACAGCTTGAATAACGTGGGGCTGAACAGGAGCGATTTAACAGCAATTTAGAAATTTATTTGTAAACAAAATAGCCTAGTGAGGCTGTGAATCTTGCTTTGTAATCAACCAAGCACCCTAATAACCCTCTCTGCATGTTTCAGTAAAGGCTTCTGCTTTAATTCACAACTCCACAGACTATTACTCCTCTTTGGAGAGTGAGGAAGCTGGAGGTAATTTGAGAAAGTTACTTTTTAGAAAGAAAGGGTTTTTCAAACTCTGCTACCTAATGCCCATTTCTGATGGTCATTCCCAAGCCAGAAACAGCATCCATGTGAAACCTGAGTACATTCAGAGGTTTTGAATGTGCATATGGAAATATTTTATTAAATGTTACTAATTAGAATATTTTTACAGATTAAGGTCATACACCACTTCAGCTAATGAGTGTATCCATGTACCAACAGCAGGAATACACTCAGATTTTGTTATGATCCCATAGATGAATTGGATCAGTATTTTCAGCAGTAAAATTATAGCTCTGCCAGTTGCCTCTCTGCCATGACTCAGAATGGGATCATACAGGATTGCCTGACAGTACAATCCTCTTAGAAGATACAGCTGCATGCAATTTTAAAATTGGAATTGTTTTTATTAATAATATCTTTTTCAGATTTCACTCTGATCTCTGTAAATCAATGAAACTCAGCTGAATTCAAAGGGTTAAAACAGTGTCAAACCAATAAAGCAGTGAGTCAAAAAGCCCTCACAACCTCCACATCAGTTTTGACAGCCTACCATAAATACATTACCATATTAATACTCTAAATAAATATTTGACCTTGTCAAGTCCCATAACTAAATGAAGTCTAGGCTATAGATTAATTGATGTACACAAGTGTTCTTCTGCACAAGCTTTTGCATTTTTTTGTTGCACACAGGAGGCGAGTTTGTAATTGATTAAACAATAATCTAACAGCAGAACGAGGCCTGACAGGACCGACAGTATTTAAAGAATCCAATGGGCTGTGGATGGATTTTGAAGCTTACTGAAAACCATGAGGTGAATGTCAAATTCACACACCTTTAATTCAACTTCTGACCTGGAAAAACCGGAGAGAAAAGGAGAACACCAGTAAATTAATATTTTCTTTGTTGTTGGTGGTGGTGTTTTATACTTTTGGGGTAGTTAATAAGGTTTATTTGATTTACTTATAAGGTTTACTTACTTTAATACTTTTGGATTCTATACAGTTGTGATTTTAATGGTTCAGTTTAGAGACAGCTGGTTTCATATATTTTTCAAAAACTGTTTTATACAAAAAGTCGGATGTTTATACACTGGATCCTTTATGTAGTTTGTTTTTTTAAACTTTGGATTTTTCTAGAGTTAGTATTTTGTACTCTGGTTTTTGTTTTCTTTTATACTTTCTATACAGTTGTTTTTTATATGTTTGGTTCTTCCTATGGTTGAATACTGTTAGACTTTTGTATTTTTTATGTGGCTTATTTTAAAACTTTTGATTGTTAAACAGTTCTTTTTTTTTCTACACTTACACAGTTGGTTTTAATTTGGTGGGTGTTGTATATATGGCAGATTTTTCAAAAATTTTTATTTTTTACAGTGGTTGTTATGACAGTTAATCTTTTGTTATGGTTGGTTTTAACAGGGTTGGGGTTTTAAACATTTTGTTTACTACATGTTGGTTTTTAAATACAGTTGGGCATTTCTATCTTGGTTGTTTATTCCAGCTGATTGCTTTTATACAGTTGGCAGTTAATTTGGTTGGCTTTTGATGCAGTCAGGGTGTAATATAATTGAGTTTTGGCATCCAGTTGTATTTCTACCACTGATGTGTTCTATACTTTTGGGGTTTATGCAGTTGGTTTTTGGTTGGCCTTCTTTATACAGTTGGTTCATTACACTTTGGCTGTTTGATATATTTGGCAATTTATGCTTTCATATTGTAATATGTTGTGGTGGTTCACAGCCTCCCTGCACTGCCTGAGCAGGCTCAGGCAGAGCTCCCAAGGACGGTTCGCTGGAGTGACCTCAGGACATCTCCCTGCCCTTCTGCTTAGGGCAAGAAACCTTGAAGCTCCCAGAAGTCTTTTCCCCACATACATTAATTATGTTAATCCCCATATCCCCATTGGTTTCTGTTCTCTCCTCCCCAGTTCTCCCAACTTGGGTTATATTCCAGAGAATTCGTTGTTACGTGGTTCATGGTTGGCTCCCAGTTATTCCTCCCTGCCTTTCATTATTGGTTATTTGTACTTATCCCCGCCTATGTACTGCCCCCTGTCCTTGCCCTGATTGGATTATCTGAATGTATCCCCCCTGCCTTGCTTTAGGGGTATAAAACCCTTTGTAATGCCCTGATCAGGGCTCTTCGCTCCCTGCCCCTCGCTGCCCTCCTGGACCCCGGAATAAACCCCTTCTTCCCACCCTGAGGAGCCCCTCTCGTCTCTTTTGCTTCCTCCTGCACCTTTACCATCGGTGGGTGAAGCAGGCCCTTTGCAAGTCCTTGCTTGCCCTCCCGCCACTGAAGCAGCATCCATCCAGCCACCCACGACAGCAGCCAGGGAAGGACGTGCACTCCCAGCCACCAAGCTAGCCACCCCGAGGGCCGGATAGTGATACAATAATAATAGCGTCAGTAATACACTTCCTTTTTATACTGTTACTTTTTCATATGGTTGGGCTTCTGTATTGTCAGGTTTTTATGTTTGGGGTTTACACAATTGTTTGTTACACAGCTGGTTCTACTGTAGTTAGTTTTCTACCCAGCTGGTTTTTGCACATTTGGTTTTCAGAAAGTTGGTTTTTACAAGCTTTTTTGTAAGGCTGGTTTAATACAGTTGGGGTTGGTATAACTGGATTTCTACATGAGTGGTTTTAGATGACTTTTTTTGCCCCAGCTTTTTGCATTTCCCCCC